>BJBW01008816.1:0-17821 GCA_004320125.1 Scolopax mira
GGGACAGACAGGATGTACACCTCTGCTGATGCTGCCCCAAAGCCACGTGTCTATGAGCATGAGTGGAGCAGGGATCCCACAGCTACTCAATACATCCTGTGTCACCGAGCGATTCCCAGCAGCCACCCCAGGATGGGGTGCAGGGAGCAAAGCATCACACTCTCGACGTGCCGAGATGCTTGCTCCTGCTGCCAAGCCAGTCTCGTGCATCAGAGCAGCCTCAGCCATCCTCAGTCTTGCCTGGGAGGAGGCAGGTTCCTTGTTGGGGGAGGAGAAATCAATGCCCAGTGTGGGGTTTCTGCCACGTGGCTGGTTCATCCGCCCTGTCACTTGTTGGGGAGAAGGTGACATTCCCTATGGTCCCAGCCTGGGGCCACGTGTCTCGCCAGGACGGAGTGGGTCTGCCCATGGGAAGGCTGCAGCAAGCCCTGCTGTCTGCAATGGCATCACCCAAAATGAGGGGCACCAATGGACCGACCACAACGGGGCGGGTTTGAGAACGCACACAGCTCACTGCACTGAGCAGCGACCGCGCACTGTAAAGGTGAATCCTTGATTTCTCAGGGGAGGAGGTTTCTGTCTGCTCAGTTGCCAGCTCCACCCTGCAATTGCCCACTTTAGGAGTCTGTTAGTTAGTTTAAAACATTATAAAATTTAACAAAAGAGGGACCATGGAGGTCGCCCATCCTCCAGAGCTCATGGCCACCCATGCCTGTGTGAAGGAGAGGTTCAAACCACAGCCCCCATCGGGGGGGAAAGACTGGAGCAGAAGCCCAGCAGGTCAGCAGGAAAACTGGCCTGCAAGTCCCCGACGTGGGAGTAGCTCTGTGCACACACACACACACGTGTGCCTTCACATGGGTGTGCATGCCTCCATCCTTGTGTGCATCCATGCGTGTGCACGTCCATGCGTGTGCACGTGCATCTCCAGCCCTCTCCATCCCGCAGGGGGAGGAACCCCTTTGAGGACACAAATCTCTGGGGATTTGGCCACGTTTCATCAACATCCCACGTTTGGATGTCCAGGCTGTCCCTTGGGAATGGTCCCTGGCCTGCACCTTGTCCCACAGCACGCAGCAGAACCGGTGCTGCTGTCAGCGGGGGCTCAGAAGGGGATCTGGATCCAGCCTGGTTCAGCTTTTCCCGGCTCAGAGGAGCCGCTTTCCGCCCCTGAAATAGCAACTCGGATGATGCTCTCGGCAGCTGGGGATGATGATGCAAAATGCTCGTTATCCAGCAGGAACAATTAGACTTATGGCAATTATCTTTGCAGTTGCTGAGAGATGCCGGAATGGGCCGGCCGGCAGCCAGCTCCTGCTGTAATCCCCAGGCAGGAGAGACACGGAGCCCAGCTTTGCCAGGAGCTGCCATTGCTGCAGAAGAAGAGCAAAACACCACAGGAGCATCCAAAAAGCCTCCTGCCATGCCCAGGAGGGACAGTTTTGCGTGGGAGTGAGAGCAGAGACCGGCAAGTGTTTATCCGAGAGCCAATGCCCCTCTCTAACGACATTTGTTTGCATTCAGATTAATGATGAAGTGGGCTGAGCCACACGCTGGGTTTAGAAGATGGTGTTAGGGACTGAATTGTTAGGTGTGATGCTCCAGCCACCTTCTGCCAGCGTAGGAGAAGCCAGGCTGAGCCCAGCTTTATCTGCAGGGTAAAAATGGGCAAAAGCTGGCCCCGGGCTGGATCAAGCCATAGATGGTCACTGATGGTCACTGAGGCGGGCAGTGGTTGCTGAGCTGGGCTTTAGGACACATTCCTTTGGGGGAAAAAGACAGGCTTCTGGCTGAGAAATGCCCATGGGGTAAAGGCATAAAGCACAACTTCACTCATTTCTCAAGTCAGAACAACAAGGAGGGTTTTTCTTTTCCCCCTTGACATTGTTTGTAAACCTTATTTTGATGCTGCGAGAATGAAGCAAGCCCTGCTCCCCGACAGCTCCTCGGAGCCAAAACCCCAAAACAACCCCAGGCTGATAAACAACTCCTCCTCCGATAAATCAGAGTGTGGCTGGGATGGCGAGAAAGCTTTTGGGCAGGATGAGACATGGCTGAGCACTGGAACACCAACTGATGCCTGAGGAGTGGCCAGGAGCAAGGGAGTGGGAGCTGGAGGGATGCAGGGAGCCTGCTCTAGGAAAACCCAGGTCATTTTCCATTGAAAATTTTATCTGAGGCACGCATACCATCACATCCTGGGATTGTTTGAGCTGCAAGAGCCAGCAAAATTCCTAGGAAAGTTTAGCTACCTGATCAGCAAAACCTCTCTGATACACTTTGTTTATTAGCGGCTAAATATTAAACCCTTGGCAAACAGGGCTCCTTGGGGCGGGGAATGTGTGACCGTGACAAGCTGCCCCGGGGGCTGGCAGTTCCAAAAATGGGCAAGAACTGCCAGGATGGGCAAGGAAGGGGACAGGCTGCTCCGAGCCGGGGGGGCAAGCTGTATCCCAGGGGTCTGGGTTTGGCTGTGGTTGCCAAAGGGAGCCCAGGGTTGGGAAGAGGAAGGCTCACCAAACTCCTGCTCTTGCCACAGCTGTGGGTCTGTGGAAATGCACCTTTCCCCAGGTCAGGAGAAGGATTAAATGGTTTCTCGCTGGAGCTGGGTGGACACTTCTCCATCTCCCAGCCCCTTGATTTGTAAGAGACATGTGTCTCCCCCGACGCCAGCGCTGCCCCAGAAACCCACTGCTCTGGCATATAAAACTGTATTCCTCAAGGACATCTGATTCATCTTGCAAGGCCGGTGTAAAATTTGGGTTATTCTTAGGCCAATTATAGCAAAATGGTATTTCCAAATCGAGCAAAGGACAGGCTAGAATCTTAACCTGACGCGTTTTTAGTGGCGCCAAAAAAGCAAGCTCCTTTTCTCTCCCCTTGCGTTAAGTAACCAAAGGGAGTAACATGTTGAAGTGCTCAAAGATCAGGTAATGGCTTTTCCTGCCACACTTGAAGACAACCTGACAAACACACAAACAAAGCCTGACCCACTTTAGCAGAAAAAGAACGACGGCAAGAAAAGGAGCAGGGACTTCAGTACAGTCCTTAATGCAGCCCCATTAGGAAGTCTCTGCTCCGTGTATCTGGATAAATTTATCTCAAGCCTGTTCTTTGAAAAGAGCGAGCTGTGAAGCCTGTGCTGTGCCCACGAGCAGGGCAGCTCTGCTCTGGGGTTGCACGAGCTCAGGGATACACGAGCTCAGGGACGCAGCCAGGGATGCCCAAGCACAGGGATGCAGCCACACAGGGATGCAGCCACACACACAGAGAGATGTGTGTGCCCAGGGATGCCCACGTATGAGCTGCCCCCCTCCATCACCTTCCCAACACGCAGGCTGTGCCATCCAGGAGCTCAGGGAAGAAACCCCTGCCGGGCTGGGCCCTGGTGCAGGCTCTTGCAGCATTGCTTCAAGGCCGTGGCTGCGTATGGAGAGCGCAAACGCCGCTGCCTCATGCCTGCCGTGGCACGTGTTTCGTGGCTAACTCATTATTTGTAAATAATTGCAGGGACGTTGCTGAGTCACCGCGCTGCGGGCGAGAGCCAGCAGGGATCTGGGGCTCGTTTTGCCCGGTGGTGACAAGGGCACTTCCTTCTACAGGAGTAGGTTTCCTCAGGGACACCTCAAACTCCCACTCCAGCTCCTGCCTTGTTCCTGCGAGGTGGCTTTCGCCCCTTTGTTTCCCCTGGGTGCAAACTGATATTGGGAGCCCTGGGATGACCTGGTGGGGTGCTGCGGGGATCGGTGGCTCCCAGGACCCACCATCCCACTGTCTGATGGAGACACTGAGCTTCAGAGTCGCTTGTGCCCGGGGCTGGAGCTGGTGGGGGGCTGCAGCTGATGCAGCAGCGTGTTTTCCTGGATGTGGGTTTCTGTGTAGCTGAAGCTGAACCTTACGCAAGAAGCCCTTCTGTGCTCCCCTTGCCCACGCACTATTTTGGGTGCCTCCCCCCCAGGTGGCCTGCAGCCCAGGCCAGCCCCCGTGTTTGCTCAGCGGTGGGATGGCAGCAGTGAACATCAGGAGATCGCTTGCCACTCCCTGTGCCCTTGAATCATCCCCAATCCCATCCTCCCCCCAAAGTGCTGGCCTTCGTGGCCAAGCCAATGCCCTGCAGCTCCAACACCCAACCCGGGGCCACAAGCAGCTTGGACAAAAATCCAGTGCCACCTCTTGTCCCAAGCTCTGTCTATGTTGGGGAGTCCCTCAATACAGGCAGTCACTCTCCATGAGGATGGCATCTTCCAGGCCATGGGATGACAGACCTCCTCCCCATGGCAGCCCTAGGATGGGGTGTTGCAGGGTTGCCAAAGGATGGTGAGCTCCAGGAGGCCCTGGGGGGTTTTGGATGCCATGGGGACAAGGGCCTCACAGCCTGGAGCTCCACAAGGGCAGGTGAAGATTAGGGCACACCACGGTGCTCCTCACCCAAGGTCAACACTTGTCTGCACACCCAAAATGCCTTCTCCTCCCTGACAGACCTGGCAGCTGGGTCTCAGCTCTCCCCACAGCCCGCACCAGGGGTATGAACACACCATCATGGTATGAACAACAGCTTTATTGTGCCCCTCGCACGGGTTCATGTTCAAATAGTGACTAAACATTCTCGTCTGATCAATTCACCATCTTCTTCAGTGATGGGGGAGCCTGTTGAACCACAGCCCTACTGCAAAACATCTTTGCTCTCCCCTGGACTTGCCACCAGACGTGACAAGCCAGACAGGACAGAGATGGGTGACCCGAGGGAGCTAGAGGAGCTGTTCCCACGAGAAAGGTGTTGTGGTTTGGGTCTCAAACCAGGACAAAAGGGAAGGTGAGAGGCAGGGAAGAGGGAGGAACGCCAACTAGCTAAAGCTGTGTGTTCCAGCTGCTGTGGGAACACATGACCCAAAATGGGAACTGAATGGCACAAAGAAATGGTGATTGACAGCGTTTTAGGTACAGCTGAATGGTATCTGCGTGTTGTCACCTGCTCTAATGACTGCCTGACTCACCCATCACAGGCAGGCGGCCAGCAGCCTAGCAATTAGCCACCCTCCTCCCTAAAGTCAAGGGGAGAGTTAAAACCAACACAGTACAGAGAAAGCGTCCCCCACGGAGCCTGAATCAAGTCTCGCTTTAGAAACAGGCCATAAAAAGTGACAGAAATGAACCTCCCGGCTCAGCCCTAACACGGAGGACGCAGCATCCTGTACCTCCTGCCTGGCGCAGTCAAGGACCATAAATACCAGCAGCCTCCCCGCAGGGACCTGCTCCACGGGACCTGGGCTCCCCCAGGCTCCTTCGCACATTCCAGCATCAGCACCCGAGCTGGGATCTATTCCTGACAGAAGGAACAAAGCGAGCGATTGCACCTGCTATATTTAGAGCAAAGAGTCAATACTCCACGTATCTAAATGGTTACCAACATTCTCATTTTGAGGTATAAATAGCCTCTGTTTGCTTTTTGAAATATATTGGTTTAAAAAAGAAAATTGCCTTCCCAGTCATCCTCAGCTCCCAACTGTTGAGCAAGGGGGCTATTTCAAATGAAAAATTAAGTTATGCGTTTTCTCTAAGCCAACCCAGGAAGAAAAATTCATGACTGTGGCTGCTATCATTAGCGCTGCAATCCTTCGTGTTGATAGAGAGGTTTAAACACAGAGGCAGCGGTTTGCTGAGGCTGTTTGGTGCAGAGGGGCACCATCCTCCATCTCCCAGCCTTGACCACACGCCATCTCAAGCTGCCTCTTCCATCTGCAGTCACACCACAGCCCTGTTTCTTCCCCCTCTCCCAGCTCCACAGTCAGGTCCCAGCCCTGACACCGTATTTCTCTCTTCCTCCAGATTCCTCCACTTTCCAGCCCAGGCTCTCAGCCAACACTCCAGCTTGCTTTCCCCCTGATTGATGTCAGCTGTGCTTCCTTCCTTGGGCAAAAATGCTGGTCCCATGTAAGGATCCGTCTTTAAGGCATTACAAAGATCACATCCCCGCCACTCAGCCCCCTCGACATATTGCATTAAAGGCAAACTAAGGATACCAACTAATGAAAAGCCAGGGCAGAAAGCTGGGATCTAAAAGAGACAGCGAAACCCTGCCGTGGTTTTTGATTTAACAGAGAATAATGCAATTTTTCCTCTAAGATTTGTCTCAAAAGGGAGGGATGTGCTCAGGCTTGGCACACCGATCTGAGCGCTCCAAAGGGCTTGGAGCCACCACTAGGTTAGCTCAGGATGGTTCCTGGGACCCCTTCTCCTCGTCCTGCCTTGGGGGTGCAGGACCCTGTGCTGTCCTTCCTCCAACATCCCAGCTCCTGTGCAGAGCTCAGTCTTGCACGGGGCAATGCACCAGCAGGGCGAGCGGGGCTCAGGGAGATTGCTGGGGGGAATCACAGCCCAAACTCAGCCCCAGGCCCAGCCTCAGCCCCCGGCCCAGAACTGGCTCAGGCTCACGTCCCCAGCCCAAGGCAAGGTCAGACTCAAGTTCGGGGGAAGGCCCGGGGCCTGGCCCTAGTGTAGGCCCCCAGCCCAGGCTTAAGCCCAGGCTTATGCCCAAGCCCAGGCCCAGGCCCAGGCCAAGTTCAGGGAAGGCCCAGCCCAGGCTCCGGAGCAGAAGCAGGCCCAGACTCAGGCCCCAGTATAGGCCCAGCTCAGGCCCAGGCTCAAGCCCCAGTGTAGGCCAGGCCAGGCCCAGGCCCAGGTCCAGACCAAGCTCAGGGGAAGGTCCATCCCAGGCTCTGGAGTAGGCCGCAGGCCGCTGTGTAGGCCCGGCTCAGCCCAAGGCCCAGACCCAGGCTCAAGCTCCGGAGAAGGCCCAATTCCAAGCTCCGCAGAAGGCTCATCCCAGGCTCCGGCGCAGGCGGTCCGCGGGGCGGTGCGGCGCGGCCGAGCTCCGCCCCTCTCCGTCACTGCGCGGCGCCGCTGCCGCCGGCCCGGGGTCCGCCATGGCTTCGGGGGGCGCCGCCGCCCGCGCCGCCGAGGAGCCGCCGCCGCCCGAGCCGCCCGCCGAGCAGAAGCCACCGCCGCCGCCGCTGCCGCCCGTGCAGGAGGAGTTCTCCTTCCTGCCGCTCGTCCACGACATCATCAAATGGTAACGGCGGCCGCCAGTACCGGGCTTCCCCCAGCGCCGCCGGCACTGGGCCTCTCCCGCCGTGCACTGCATGGCGAGAGCTGCCCTGCAGCGGGACCGGGACCGGGCATCTCACCCCTGCTCCAGCCACCCCCCTCTAACGATGCTGTCGGACCCCCAGTGCTCTCAACGTGCCCTGGGTGGGGAGCAGGGCTATGCCCCCCCTCCCCAATGATGCTTTCCCATCCTCAGCATCCTCAGGAATGCCCAGGACAGGGAGTGGGGCAATAGCATCCCCCCTCTAATGATGTTCCCCAGTCCCAAACATTCCCAGGGTGCCCTGGGTGGGGAGCAGGGCTATGGGGTCCCCCCTTTAATGATGCTCTTCCAGCCCCAGCATCCTTGGGATGCCCTGGATGGGGAGCAGGGCTATGGGGTCCTCCATCTATTAAGGTTTCCAAATGCCAATGTCCTCAGGGTGCCCCGGATGGCTGGCAGGGCAGTGAGGTCACCCTTCTAGTGATGCTCTCCAGCCTCCCAACATCTCCTTTGCCCTTTTTCTCCCATCTGGAGTTCCTGGGAAGAGTGTCAGAGGAAGCTGGTGCAGCTCCAGGCGTATTTCTGCGCTGAATCATGTCAGTCCCTGGGCAATGGTTGGGTCACCTGAGTGGTGCAGATGCTCCTATGGCCCAGGTACACTGCCCCACCATCAACACCCACAAGCAGGACCATTGTACTTATGCTGGGTTATTGCTCCAGATTACTCTACTATTTGGCTGATAACAGCCTCAGAACGTACAGGCAGTGCTGGGGCAGGAATGCAGCCCATTTCTGGGGAGCTGTAAAAAGGAGGATGACTTCTGCAGTGCTATGGCTTAAATTGTTCTCTTCCTGGTCAAGATAAGTACTGAAGGGTAAAAGGTACTTGTACAAGGGTACTGAGAACTGCCATGCTTCTGGCCTGGAATAACCCCTTCAGAGATGCCTGTCTGATGTCCTGGTAGGGGTATGGCTCTGCTGTGAAAATCCATCCAGGGCAGCTCTGTGCTCTCACCTGGGCACACTGCGGGGTGAGGCAGAGGGTATGGGGAGCATGAGTTCCCTTGTGGGCCCAGCTGCCTCTTCCCTGTGCACTTGTTTAGGGCTGAGGCTGGTTTATGTCCTGCTGCTGTTTTCACTTGCATCAAGCATGTCTGAAAGGTGAGAGATGTTGACCTTTAATGACTCTGCAGCCTGTGCTGTGGCAAGGAAAGACTGAACATCTCCTGACACACTGGTCTGTATACAGAACAGGTGTGAGAATGCAAATCTTCTGATTTGCCTCAGTTTCCCTATTGTGCTGGGGGTGGGTGGTTGCCCCTGGCCTCAATTCTGCCAGATCACTCCAAGCCACAGAAGTGAGCCTAAGCCCATTGCCAGGTGCATACACGTACATAAACAAAGTGGGCAGTAGCCACAGACTGAGACCTTCCAGATTCCTTTATGTCACTGAGCAGGTCATGGTGTCCCGCAGGTGACAGTCCCTAGGATATCTTGTGCCCTGTCCCACTGAGTCACCCACTCCCTCTGCCTCCCTTGGCTTCTTCACACATGGCATTTTCTGGGTGGCCCAAGCAGGCGTAGGTCCCCTGAATGGTGCTGTAGATGGGTAGGACCACAGAGGCAAGCACTGGGATGTGTTGCCTCATGTCCCTGACAGATGGCAAGCTGCTGTTTTGACACTGACTCAGTCATGAAGACACATTTCCAAGGTGACTCTGTGCTTGGGAGCGAGGATGTATCGCTTAAATTTGCTTACATTCAAGGACACGTGCTCGCTCTTGTTGTTTGGGTCTGGAGAAAGTTTTCTGAAGCAGGGTTTGCCTTTATTTCCACCCTTGTACAATAAAACGGGATTGCCACTAAGGTGCCAGTGTGTGGCTCCACCAACAGTGGGTTGTGTTGGTGTAATGAAGAACACTGTGCCTTCAAAGCAGGTCTTAATGCACAGTCCATCACCTCAGGCTGAGGTAGGACGTTGGGTTGAATCCTCCGTTACTGCAGGCAGCTGCAGTCTCTTCCCACTCCTTCTCACCCCTACCTGTCCCTGCTCTCAAAGTGGGAGTCGCTTCAGTGGCTTGATCCAGCAGGAAAAAAGAAAAAAACCCAAATCTGAAATAATTATGCCTTTGGATCAAGCAGCTGGATGAGCAACCATCAGTTCTCTTTATGTGAAGAAGAGTGAGACCTTGGGGAGACCTGGAGTGGGGAGAACGTCCCTCTCAAAGCCACCCTGCAGCGATGGTGGATTAAAGGCAGTGTCAACCCATCCTTCCCCAGATGTGCCATGGGGTTGTGTGTCTGTATTTTTCCACTGCTGACCTGACCGTGAATGCCTGCATAATGGGGATACATTATAGTACCAGCTGCAGTTTTATTTAGAAGGGAGTAATGAATATTTTGTTCCAACCGGCTTTTGAAACGAACCGCAACCATCTGGTTAAAAGTTTTGCTCTCGGCCATGTCACGATTCCCCAAAGTTATAATCGAGCACCTCTCTGCCCTGCTTGTGCCAAGCAGATTTATTTTTAGGCCTGGCTATTGAGTGGGCTCCCGGTTTTCAAAGACCATTAGAATCCCTCACTCATTATTTAGCAGGCGTCCTGAAAGCAGGGACTCGTTTTTGCCTGGAATGGGTAAAACTTCTCGCTGGTGCTAACAAAGCTGCAGCAGATACTAATGAGGGTTTGAGGGCAGACGTTGCCTCAGACAAAACTGATCCTTGAAAAGCACAGAACTGGCTGCAGAACCAACTGTGCTGCTCTTAAAAAAACCAAAAAAAAAAAAAAAAGAAATAAAAAAAGCTGTCGCTTCTCTTTTATTAGATATATATCCCCAGAGAGCAATTCTAACGCTCCAAAGTACCATTTTCTCTGCCACTGGATACTCTCTGATACTTTGGGGAACAGTTTCTGTTTTCTGCTGTCAAGCTGTTTGACGGCATTGATTTTTTTGTATTACAGCAGCAACAGGTCACGGGTGAAACTGAGATCTTTTTTTTTTCTAGGTTCCTACACACAACATACGTATGTAATCTTACCTTCCCCAAAGAGAGATACGGGAGTTCAAACAGAGGGAGAATTTACCCGGCTCCATGGTAATGTTTTCAAAGCTCCTAACCTGATTGATGGGTCCTGAGGTAACTGGATCGTGTGCTAGAAATTAGCAGGAAACCAGTTTTGCCCCAGAGGTCACCCAGTCCATATAGCTCTCTGTGTCCATTTTATTGGGAAAGGTGAATTAGGTGTGTGTAGCTAGATACACAAAGCAGAAGTTTCCCAGTGGATTCCAGTTGAAGCCCTGGTTGTACTGGAAATGACAGTCACCTTGGCGGGCTGAAGGGGAGTTTCCAGTAGGAGAACTGAACAATGTCTCATTTTTCTCTCCTCTGCAGCATGGACAAGGACAGTCAGGATGTTCACCAGGTGCTGAACGAGCTGAAGAACAAGTTCCAGGAGATGAGGAAGCTGATCAGCTCCATGCCTGGCATTGGTGTGAGCCCAGAGCAGCAGCAGCAGCAGCTGCAGAACCTGCGGGAGCAGGTCCGGACCAAAAATGAACTGCTACAGAAGTACAAGAGCCTTTGCATGTTTGAAATCCCCAAGGAGTAGGATTTGCACCGCTCTCCGGGTCTGAGATACCGCCTCTCCAGGCTGAACAGGAGAGAAAAACGTGGCAGAAGTTTACATTTCTTTCTTTTATGCTTTTTTTTTGGTGGCATTGCTCTGAAGTTGTGGCCGTGTGGATCGCAGGCGTGTGACACTGAAGCAGAACAGTGTGTGCTTCACACGTGACGATTACAGCGGCACAGTGACTTTGATCTGCTGTAGGACTGTGCATTTGTACATGCAGCTCTTCTGTTTTCTCTTGGGGTGTGGTGAGGTGGTATTTTTTTACATTCAAGCAAGCAGGAGACCTTATGTTTTCTCCTCTCTTAGGGTCAAAGTACCTGCTGGTTAACTTCAACAAGAAAAAGCAGACATTTTTCTGCATTTTTTTTCTTTTTTTTTTTACTTAAAAGTAGCCAAACATCAAAAGGGAGCATGAGGCAAGTGTGAGCTGTTTGGCTCCACTCCTGGAAAGGGTCTCAGGGACACTTCCCAGCCTCAGCGTGTCCAAAGAGGAAAGATTGCTGTCAGTTACTTTTGTATTTCTCTCTCTTTCCAAACAAGTGCTGGTTGTGTCTGAGATGAGTCAAGTAAAAAGGGTGAAATTCCAAACTGCTCCTCTTGTGTATTCGCTGAGGGGATGGATGTGGGCTGAGCAGGGGCAGGACTTCGGCAGAGCGCAGAGGATGTGTGTAGCCTGGGCCCAGCTTCTGCCTCTTGACATGGCTTTTTTGGAAGCGGGGTGACTTGGGAGAGCAAAGCAGGGACCGGAGGAGGGTGGACTCTGATAGGTTTTTGGGTGTAAATCTGTGGCGACTGCATCCTGTGGGCAGCACGTGGGGCAACTTGCTCTTAAAGCAGAGGAAGGGAAAGCGGAATCAAAACAAAGGGCAGAAATGACAAAAGCTTTTAGTTATTCCACAGGTGACAAAAGCCAGGCTCAACAGGACGGGTCAGTTCCACATCTGAAGTGCTCCAAGGGCTTCCCACAAACATTTGAGCAGCTTGAACATTTGCCCCCGGGGCTGATGGAAAGCTCTTGAGTGTTGTATGGCAGTCAGATGGATCCCAGGGCTCCCTGCCCTCTCTCCTGCCTTAGCTGTTGTGGTGGCTGATGGCACCCTGGTAAGGAACACCTCATCTCCCCAACTAATTTGGTGTGACGGGACCTTAAATCTCACAGTTCCCTGAATTATTCTGCAGGATGGTGCAGGTCAGGAGCGGAAGAGCTTAAAAACAATCAACTGAAACACAATATTCATCCAGAACCAGCCACCCAAGGGCAGGTAGCGCTTGTGCCTTCAACAGAAGAGCAGCAAGGTCTGTTTGGGTGGGATTTTCCTAAGCCAAGAGGCAAGTCATTCTGCTGGTGGGGAGCTGGGGGGGGCTGTGTCTCACCTGTAGCCTAGAGATTGCTCTGTTCCCACTGGAAAACCTTACTAGTACTTTCTCTGGGAAGGTGCCAGTGTGTAAACCCTGAGCAAAGCAGAACACCAAGATAAACAAAGCACAACGTACGCTCTTTTTATTACTGAAATTACCTTTCTGCCAGCCATTGCCTCTCCCGGCTCAATAAATTCTTGTGTCTCATGCCTGGACAGTGTTTTGTTTTTTTTTTTTTTCCCAGTGGCTGTTCCTGTGAAATCAGGGCCTGTGCGGAGCTGGAAGAAACAACGTGTTTCCAAAGAAATACTTGGCACTGAGTGCAGGAACAAGTTAACTCTGTCGACTTGAATCCGAGATTCAAACAAAACTGAAGTGGTTTGGTTTGCAGTTCTCGCTCGCCCACCTTCGTTTTGTGGCTTCGACAGAAATCTTTTTGCCATTAAAATGTATTAAATGTAGATTTGTTCTGCCACTCGGGGGAGGGGGCGAACGGGGGCTGAAAATGAACTGAAAGAGAAGCTGAAACCAGGGAGAGCTGTTCTTGGAAGAGCTTTCCCCTTTCCCTTTCACTTCCAGCAACGATTACTGCAACTTGTTATTAGGTAGAGATTAAAAACCATCAAATGCAAAGGTGACCTTTCAAGCAAAGTACTTCCTTTACTCCTATTGCAAAATAAAAACAATATCCCGGACGGGGCGCAAATGAATCACTCTGTGTTGACATCATTAAAGCCTGCTTAGTTAATCAGGAAAAAGCATGAAACACAATCAGCTCTTTATAATGAAGTGATGTCAGTTTGCTGGGTTTCTGCCGTGAATGACATGCCAGTGCCCGGCGTGTCATGGGGCTGGCAGGATCCCCACTCGCCGTTCGTGGAGTGAGGAAAGAGTCTTGGCTCGATGACCCCGTTTGAGTAACTAAGTCTGTGCGTGGCCCCTCGTTCCCGCCCTGTGTGGCAAGAAACAGGGTGCTTGCAGAGACGGAAACCTTTGCTCCGGGAGTCAGAGAAAATGGGGTAATAATAAAGGGATTGAGTCGAGGGAGCCTTTTATAGCACCTCGGAGCTGGGCTCAGGTCTCGGTTTAACAGGATTTGGTTTTGCTACGAGGCTGGGTGAAGCAAAGGCAAACCCACAGGTGTCATTTTTAAAAAGATTTTATTAATTTGTAGAAAAAATAAAACATCAAGTTTCACCCACGGTAGAAACACTTGAAGATTTTTTTTTTTTTTGTTCATGTCAATGACAACCAATACCTACATAAAGTGCCTATTATTCTCTTATTTAAAAAAACCCTTCCCATTCCCCCCACCCTCCCCAAATCTTGCAAATCAGACAAGACAAATGTAAACAAGAGTCAGGTTTTTTTTGGTCCATCGGGGCTGTAACTCTGCAGTGTCTTTGCAACAGCTTAGGAGTGTCTTCTGCACGTGTTTTGCCGACACAGATGAACACACGACACTGAGCCAGAGTCCGTGCACAGCTTCTTAAGTTAAAAAAAAAACACAAAAACAAGTCAACAAAAAACCAACCCCAAAGCCCCAGGCTCCCTCCAAAGGCAGTGCCCGAGGCTGGGTGGTTTGGGAGGGAAAGAAACACCAAGGTCCCTGCCCTCCACGCTCATCCTCCCACCTGGCTGCCCAGCAGCTCACTCTTTCCCTGTCTCTCTGCCTGGAAGAGGCAGGTCCCAGCAGCACCCCCCCCTCTCCTGAGCCTCCCCCTTCACATCCCTCGCTCCCAAAATGCACCCCCGGGGGAGGGAGCCGATGAAAGCGATGCCTCAGGAGGAGGGAGGCTGGGGAAGAGGCGACCTTCTCTCTCTCTCT
Organism: Scolopax mira; assembly: GCA_004320125.1. Taxonomy (NCBI): domain Eukaryota; kingdom Metazoa; phylum Chordata; class Aves; order Charadriiformes; family Scolopacidae; genus Scolopax; species Scolopax mira. Next base: position 13,907 of record BJBW01008816.1, read on the forward strand.
CTCTCTCTCTCTCTCTCTGCCCGGGTGGGCACCTGCCCAAAGTCAGTTTGGAAACGAGCATCTTTCCCCCCTCCCTCCCTCTCTCCTTTCCTTCCTTCCTTCCTTCCTTCCACCCTTCCCATGGCGGGGCGAGCGGGGGCTCCTAGCTGATCACGCAGCGGTCCTTCTCCTTGCTGTGCCCGCCGCCGATGGCTTTCTCCCGGATGTACATGAGGTCGCTGTGGACGCTGGGTCGCCGGGCGAAGGGGGCCACGATGCCGTACGCCTCCTCCGTGCTGCCCCGACCCCCCTCTTTTAACAGCTTTTTGCCTTTCAGTGCCTTCTTGTGCAGGATGTCGCAGTACTGGACCGAGACCTTGCGGTGCAGGTCAGGGCTCATCTCGCTGGGCAGCTTGGCCATGGCGAAGAGCGCCTGGAACATCTGGTCCAGGCTGCTGTTCTTCTTGGCCGAGATCTCGAAGTAGGCACATTTTTTGGGGTCCCCTCCCACCAGCTGCTCGATCTCCCGGGGTTGCACCTCCCGGTAAAAGTCCCGATCGCCCTTGTTGCCGCAGATGACCAGGGGCACCTCTATGTTCTCCTTGGTTTTGTTCTTCAGGCACGACTTGGTCTCCAGGATTTGCTGCTTCAGCCGCTGCACCTCCTCAAAGGAGTCCCGGTTGTCCAGGCTGAACACGAGGATGAACACATCTCCTGGGGACAAAAAGGGATCGTGAGATAGTTGCAGGGACGGGGACACATAGACACCTACTGCCTAAGCCATCTAGAGACTTGGGGAAAGACCTGGGTCCTACATCCTCCCATCCACCCCGTGCAGGGAGCAAAATTGCCCACCCTGTGCACAAACAAAATCCCACTTCCCAGGACTGGAGAAACATTCCCAAACTGGGCAAGGACAACTGAAATCTGGCAAAAAAGGGACCCCCCACACCCTTTCCTCCTGGTTGCTCCCCATCAAGTACCTGTGAGGATGGAGAGGCGGCGCATGGCTGGGAAGGGATGGTTGCCTGATGTGTCCAGGATGTCGAGCTGGTAGACCTCACCACGGATGCTGTAGAACTTGCGGTGGAAGTCCTCGATGGTGGGCGTGTATTGCTCCTCGAAGCGGCCCGTGAGGAAGCGCGAGACGATGGCCGTCTTGCCCACCTTGGAGGAGCCCAGGATGACCATGCGGTAGCAGTTCTTGGCGGGGATGCTCAGCTCGGCCTCGCTGGGACACATCTTCTTGATCATCGCTGCCAGTTTCATTGAAGCCGGCGAAGGGGCAGCTTGCGCCGAGAGGAAGGAGGAGGAGGAGGAAGAGGAGCAGGAGGAAGAAGGCAAGGTCTGCCCGGCTGCTCAGCCCCTCTCCCCTCTCAGGAAAGGCCGGTGGGAGCTCTGCCCGGCCGCCGCCGCCGCCGCGTTATATGGAGGCGGCTGCGACCGCCCCTCGGCGCGTCACGGCCCGGGGCGGCGGCGGCTGAGTCAGTGCAAGGCTCCGCGCCCCCCCCCTCGGCCCCCGCCGCAGCCCGGCTGGGGCTCCCGGTGCTTGGCAGCCCTGGCCCGTTTGCAGCCCGGTGCGCACTCCCGGTGCTCTGCCAACCGGACACTTTGGAGCCCCGACCGGGCTCCCGGTGCTGCGTCAGCCCTGGCCCGTTCGCAGCCCGGTTGGGGCTCCCGGTGCTTCACACCCTGACCCGTTCACATTCCCCGGTAACGTACAACCCCGGTCCCGTTCGCAGCCCGGTGCGGGCTCCCGGTGCTGCACAGCCCGGCCCCGTTCGCAGCCCGGTGCGGGTTCCCGGTCCCGTTTGGAAGCCGACCCCTTTTGCAGGGGTCCCGGTGCTTTGTGCCCCTCCCGTTGGCAGCTCGGTGCGGGCTCCCGGCGCCCCGCAGCCTCCCGGGGCTCTGCACGCCCGGCAGTGGGGTCGCCCCGAGCGGGACCCCTTTGCCACCCGCACGGCCCGGGTGCGGGGACCCGGTGCAGAGAGTACCGGGTGTGTGTCTGTGTGTCCCAGCCCGCTCCCCGCTGTGCTTTTACTCCGGTTTACACTTTCTCTCGCCGCAGAAGCGGGGCTGTGCGGGTACCTGCCCCGCAGCAAGACCAGGTCCTGCCCTTCTACGGTGGGTGCGGGGGGAACGGGAGGAGGGAAACGTTCCCGTCCCACCGGGCACCGCAGCCCGGGCTGGAGGCTGCGCGGTGCCCCCGGGAAAGAGGGTCTTTGCCTGACGGCTCGTCCCAGAACCCCGATCCCGGCCCCGACGCCCGCACGGACAGCGCGGTGCCGTTGCAGAGACGGCTCCCCCCCGCTAGGGGGCGCTCAGGGCAGGCAGGGGACAGGCAGGGGACAGGCAGGGGACAGGCAGGGGACAGGCAGAGGACAGGCAGGGAACCTGTAGTATTGCCCCAGGCAGGGCTGGGGGAGCTCGTCCTGGGGGCAGCACAGGGGTCTCAGCCCCTCTGGGGACGTGGGAGGGGGCTGCCGAGGAGGAAGAGGAGGAGGAGGAAGGATGCTGGCAGGGATGCAGGCAGCAGGGATGCTCCAGGTGCGGGCAGGATGCTGCTTCACAACCTGGTCTTGTTGGGTGCTGAGTTAGTTGCTGGGTTTTATTGGAGATAATCAAGCCCCCCCCTCCCCTTTTCCTCCCCCCCAGCCCCCCGACACTGTGGGGCTGCAGCGTGTTTGACTTAACCAGCATCTTCCCGAGCAGCCGGGCAGGAGTCCTCGGGGGCAGGGGACTGCTGCCATGCTGAGGGGGCTCTGTGCCACCAGTGAGTGAGAGATGGAGCCCAAGGAAAACCCGCAGACCCCATCGGGCTGAGGAGAAAGTTTGACTCAAAAAAACCCAACCAACCTATGAGAATCTATTAGAAAAGAAACTTTGCAAAAGGCGATGCTTAAATAAGGTTAAGGACAGCAGAAGCCTCACCTGCAACATTGAGAGGAACCTCAGGGATGGACAGAACACATAAATCTGTGTGGGGTGGCGCGTTTCCTCACCACCGCTGAGCTTTTCACCTCCCTGGTGTGTGGTCTCCCACTTGGATATTAATTTAAATACTTTTTCAAAGGTTTACGGAGGAATTACGGTCATCTGTGAGGTGGGAGGGAGCAGCAGTTGAGGCAGCAGCCCCCTCCCTGCCTGCAGGGAAACATCCTGCCCGGCAGCAGGGGCACAAGGACACTTTGGGGAGAGAAAGTGGGCCAGTTTCCCATGTTTATTGATCTGTGTGCGTGACAGCAAAGAGGTTTAATAGCCCTTCGCAGAGCACAAATGGATCACCCCGAAATAACAAAAAGATCATTTAATTGAAGCACTTGATGGAAAACAACAGGGGGAATAGGAAGCGCCGACCTCTGGGGGGACAGACAAATCGAATATCTTGATTGGCGTTTATTGTTAACCATACAACTATTAATAGTGCCAGGAACGGGCAAAAATAGCCTGCTCGAAGCCTACTCTCCAGTTAACAGGCTTCAGCAACGGAAAATCCATTTGTTCCATCCAAAAGGCCCGTTGGCAACAGCACAGGCAGAGCACACACCACGAGGCAGATGCTGTTGGGACCCTGTGGGCTCAGCTCAGGGGTGAGGGGTGCGACTGGAGCCACCCCAGAGCAAGGGACCCCAGGAGAGGGACCCCCGGCGTGTGGAGGAAACCCGATGGCTGTGGGAGCTTCTGGGGAGAGGACATGGCTGATGCCTGCACTATCCCAGAGCTCAGCTCCTCGCAGGGTGACGCAGAAACCAAAGAGAGGAGCATTACGAGGCATTAGGCTGAGTCCCCTTAAGATCATCTAGAAACTCATCTCCTGGTGGAAGCACATTTGCTGGGAGCTGGCTGCCAGTGATGGATGATGAAGGATTCACCTCGCTGCCAGGCAAAGCCTTCCCACCGTTATGACTCTGTTAAAAATCACCACCTATTTTTGAC
>BJBW01008817.1:4619-18582 GCA_004320125.1 Scolopax mira
AAAGAATTTCTTTCTAGTATCTAATCTCAATCTCCCCTCTTCCCATTTAAAACCGTTGCCCCTTGTCCTGTCACTGCAGTCCCTGACACAGAGTCCCTCCCCAGCTCTCCTGGTTCTCCTTCAGATATTGCTCTAAGGTCTCCCCGGAGCCTTCTCTTCTCCAGGCTGAACACCCCAAGCTCTCTCAGCCTGTCCTCACAGCAGAGGGGCTCCATCCCTCTGATCATCTCATGGGCCTCCGCTGGAACCGTTCCAACAGGTCCATGTCCTTCCTGTGCTGAGGACTCCAGAGATGGACAGCTTCAGGTGGGGTCTCACGAGCTCAGAGCAGAGGGGCAGAATCACCTCCCGTGACCTGCTGGCCACACTTGTCCTGATGCAGGCCAGGATGGGGTTGTCTCTCTGGGCTGCCAGAGCACGCTGCTGGCTCATGTTGAGCTTCTCATCCACCAACACCCCCAAGTCCTTCTCCACCCCCAATGGCTCTCCAGCCGTTCTCTACCCAACCTGGAGTTGTGCCTGGGATTGCCACGTCCCTACAAGGACCACTGATGTCCCAGCCCCTATAGCCTGAGGGTGCAGGGGTCTCACCCCCTCTCCTACAGCCTGAGTCTGACTCCGAACCAGCCCCTACAGTGGGGGCTCCCAGATCCCCTCTCTATAGTGGGGTCTGGCTGCGTCCCACCCCTTGTGGTCACAGCCCCCTCCCTTATAGCGGGAGCACCCCCCCTACAGCGGGGGGTTCACAGCCCCCTCCCCTATAGGCAGGACACACCTACACCCCAGCCCCTACAGCGGCGGAGTCACAGCCCCCTCCCCTATAACCGGAGAGGGGTCTATAGATGGCTCCGCTATAGCGGGGTCATACCTATACCACACCTATACCCCCTCTTATAGCCAGGTACCCCATCCCCGGCTGGCGCTGGGCCCCGTCCCGTCCCCCCCGTCCCCCCCTTCCCGGGGGAGGGCGCTCGGGGGCCGCGGTCCCGCCGGCACCGCCCGCCATGTTTCCCGGCAGCCCGTCCTGTCCGCCGTCCGCCTGAGCCTCCCGGCGGCCGCCCCGGCCCTGCCCGGCCCGGCGGCCGCCCGCCCGCCCGCCCGCCTCCGCCGCCGGTGAGTGGGGCCCGCCGCGGCCCAGCGCCACGGCCCAAGCCCGGGCCCGCGCCCGCCGCCGCGTTAGGCCGCAAAGCCTCGGCCTCGATTTCCAGCGCCGGCGGGGAGCGGGGCGCCGGGCCCGGCCGCGGAGGGGGGGGGGGGTGGGGGTGAGGCCGGCCTTCCACCGGGCAGCGCGGCCGGAGGGTGGCGGGGTGGACGGGTGGCCCGTCGGGCCGGGCGGTGGATTAGCCTTAGGGCAGAGGGAGTGGTGCGGTTCCCCCGCGGTTCTTCAGCTGGTTTTGGGGTAAAGCCGTGTGGGTGCCGCCCGGCTCCGGCTGCAGGTTGCCCCATGGCTACTGGCTAAGGGAGAGCTGAACTCGACCCGAGGCTCAGCAACCGTCGCCTTCTCTCTCCAGGGGCGCTCCGAATCAGAAGCAACTCCTGAAAATCTGTGGCCACTGTCCGGTTCCCCCTGCGGGGATCCAGCCTGGCAGCTCCAGAGGGCCCGGTGCGGAGGAGGCTCCCGTGGCTGCTGGTGCCGAAGGAGAGGTCGTTTTGGGCCAGGAAAGGATTGTGGGCCAGTGATGGGAACCCCGGCCTGAGCTCTGCAAGGGGACCCCAGAGATTCCTATCGCCCAGCTGAGGACAAGGAGGAACAAACCTAGAGCTGATCCACCTCCATCCCACGGGAGCGCTCCTGGGAGGGTAATTATTTCTTGTTCCCCTTGTTTTATTGGAGCAAGTTTTGTAGGAGCGTGAAAGAAAGCGGCAGAGGTGGCTGTGAAGTGGTGGATACTTTGTGTGTCCCACAAAGGGGGACGCTGCTGGGGTCTCCCAGTCTTTGAGCTGGAGCCACCTGCACCCGCTGCTGTCCCCTGAACGTCCTCTCCCCTTGTCCTCTGTCAAAGCTGGACCGGTTGTTCACACACGTCTGACTTGGTGTTGGTTGTTGCTGGGAATTATTATTTATGGTTCTGGTTTAAAGGGGTGCAGTGCAGTTTGGTGGTGTAAACGCTCCCCTATGTGTGGCTGGAAGGGGCATGTTCCTGGTTCTGGAAACAGTCGTGTCTGATCCTGAGAGAAATTTATTAAGATTAATTTTAAAAGTAGGCTTCACTATGTCTCCTGCTTCCCCCAGGAAGGTGTTCCAGAATCGCAGTTTAGTGCTGGAAAGAAACCTTATCTTTATTTCCAGCCAAAATATGCTAACGTTCCCCTTGTCCATGTTGGGAAAGAGAGGAGTATGTCACAACTGAGAGTCAGTGGGTTCTTTTTGTGTCGCTTATGTCATCTTCCTGAGAGCTAAAAAAGTAAAACCGGCTTGAAATGAAAATAAATGCCTCCAAGTGCAAAATGTAGCTGAGGAGGCTGGACGCTGGCGCTTTGAGTGGCATTCTTTGTCTTGCTGTTTGCGGGAGTCATTAGTGGCGCTGCGATGGCTCTTCTTGTTACCATTGGAGAGCAGATCGCTGGGCTCTAACCTGCGTGTCCTCACTGGGAGTTTGGGGAGCCTGGTGGCGTGAGGAGGGGGCAGCTCCTGGCAGCTGAGTTCTGGGTGGCTCCAGCCCCCAGGACTTGCTTACGAGCCCTGGGGTATCCAGCCCATGCTGGAGGGACTGGGATCGCGCCGTCGTGCACGTGCAGGAACCGGCCTCCCTCGGGATCCTTTGTGCTCCTTCCTGATCAGCTGCAGCCGGCGACGAGCGAGCGCTGGGGCCCTCACAGCTGTCTCCTTTTGATTCCTGTTTGCAGCTCGGCGCCTCGGCGGGGAGAGGATGGCTCAGGAGACGAACCAGACCCAGGTGCCCCTGCTCTGTACCACGGGCTGCGGGTTTTACGGCAGCCCCCGCACCAACGGGATGTGCTCCGTCTGCTATAAGGAGTTTCTGCAGAGGCAGCAGAGCAGTGACCGGATAAGCCCCCCAGGTAGAGGATTTTTGCCCGTAAAATCTGTCTTAAGTGGGTGCCTGGATGCAAACTGTGTTGGGCAACTGGGATAAGAGCTGTGGTACTGGTAGATTTACCCCCTCCTGGCAAACTTGTGCCTTTCCCTGCCTGTGTAGACCCGAACCTCTAAATCAGAGACCCCCTCAGGTTTTGAACGTTTCTGTTCCGTGTAAAGGTCAGTTTTTTTCCCAGTCCCACCAGTTTGGGAAGCCTCATCCTGGTCAGCACCTTCCAGGAATTTCTAAAACTTCACTTGGCGCTAACAGGAGCCCAGATCTTTAGCAATGACCTGCTCCCCGGGTTAGTTGCTGACTGCTGGGAACCACAGCACATCCCTGAAATCAAACTTTATTTGGGAAGAATTTGGCCTTTTGAGTTTGTGGAGTTGTTTTGTTGGGTTTTCTTTGTTGGTTTTTTTTTTTAATCTTAGCAGAGTTGACAATTAAAAGCCATGAAATAAAAGGTTTGTTTCTTGCAGCTGAACAGAGCTGACAGGGCACCGAGTTGGAGGCAGCACAGAAAGGATGCTCTTGTCCAGTTCTGGGCTCCCCAGTTCCAGAAGGACAGGGAACTGCTGGAGAGGGGACAGCAGAGGCTACAAAGATGATGAGGGGCCTGGAGCATCTCTCTTACGAGGAGAGGCTGAGGGACTTGGGTCTTTTGAGTCTGGAGAAGAGAAGGCTGAGGGGGGATCTGCTCAACACCTAGAAATACTTCAAGGGTGGGTGTCAAGAGGATGGGGCCAGTCTTTTTTCAGTGGTGCCCAGGGACAGGACAAGAGGGAATGGGCACAAACTTGAACACAAGAAGTTCCATTTGAACATGAGGAGGAAGTTCTTTCCTGTGAGGGTGACAGAGCCCTGGCAGAGGCTGCCCAGAGAGGTGGTGGAGTCTCCTTCTCTGGAGACACTCAAACCCCACCTGGACATGTTGCTGTGGGACCTGCTCTGGGTGGCCCTGCTCTGGCAGGGGGTTGGAGGAGATGATCTCCAGAGGTCCCTTCCAACCCCATATAATTCTGTGATTCCATCATTAGCAGGATTTTATTGTGCTGGAAGTTTGTGCAGATGCCACATGCACACGCTTTGTAACACTTCTAGAGATCTTCCACAGCTTTGTTCACAAGTGTAATAATGGCTGTCCTTGAGGTGCCCACCCAAAATTAGGACCACAACTCAGAACTCAGCCTGACAAAGGGGTTTTCTGAAGGCCTTGATTGAGATTCTTGGCTGACAAGATGGAAGCAGATGAGGGTTTGGTTCTTAGACCTTGGAGAAGCTGCAAAGTAATGTTGGGTTCAAGGTGTGTTGGGAACCTCCACGCTCTCGTTTATACCGAGAGGAGAATATTTAATGCTGATGTGGAGTTTGCTTTGCAATGCTGAGGAAAAGAAGCGGAATCAGGGGTGTCAGGGGTGACTGGAGGCAGATTTTACCAGATATTGCAAAACCCCTCAGTAATGAAAGGGATTCAGCACGATTTCTCCTGCGGATAAACCCTCATCTCCCCAAAAGGGAGCTGGCAGATCCTCAGAGCTGAACAGGTCTCTGTAAATGAGGCCTACAGCTCTCAGGAAGATGAACAGGGATTTTGTGGTCCTGACATGGAGTCATTCCTGGCTGTACTGGGTCACAGGAAGGACCACCCAGCCCTGATGTCCCCACAGAGACCTACACACAAATTTGGATGGGGGAGTGTGAGAATAGGGGATCTAGGAGTGATCCCAACTGGCAAGTGGTCTCCCAGCTCCTGGTAGGGAGCTGAAAGTGCTCATCCTGCTTTCTCCTTGGCTGTCAAGCACATGAAGAACTTGCTGACATTTTAAAGTGTTTTCCAAGGCTGTGGTCTTGTTTTGTAGCCCCCAGTGGTCCCAACAGCAGCCCCATGGCTTCGGATTCAATCGCCGGGCAGCGTGCGGAGGGAGACTCCACGCCTGAGGATGCGAAAGCCAGGTAGGGACACGGTCTGTGGGGCAGGGCATCTGCAGCTGTGCTAAAATCCAGCCCTGGGACACAAGGGGCAGCTCTCATCCCCTCTGGCCATGGGGGTCTGTAAAGTGGGCTGAGTCAAACACTGCTCGTTGCGACCTTGGTTTATCTGGAAGATTGAGATGTCCCCAACGATGGTGACTGCTGCGTAGAGTCAGGTACCAGAGGGTCAGGAGTAAATTAAAATCCGTGCTAAACTAATTGTCATCCTGGTTCTCTTGGAGCTAGTGCACTGTGTGTGTCATGAGCTGCCTGAAACTGCTGGGTCTCAACTCAGTCCCCAGTGAAGGCACCACCTGGTGATGATCCAGCCTGGGAGCTGTGACAGCAGGATTGGGGACCTTGGTCACATTTGATGGGAAGGAAGATAACATTGCATTGAGTTCCACCATGGTATTACAGTCCTGACTCAGAATTCTGTTTCCCTGTCCTGTTTGGATGGGCTGTTGCCTTGGCTTTGTGATTTAATTGGGTGGAAAAGGAAACAGAGATCATCACAGATTCATTCCATTGATGCCTATGAAGAACTTTGATCCCAAATCTCAAGGGGAATTGCCCTGCTCTACTCCTGACCTACCTCTGAGTGTAATGAAATTAACTTTATAGGCTGAAGATCTCTCCCACGTAGCTGTTCATCAAAAGAAAATATTTGTATTTAATCTCTGCTTGGTTGGTTTGTTTGTTGCAAATACTCTCAGTGCTCAGACTCCTGTGACCCATCAGATGACGGCCATGAGCATATCCAGAGATGAAACCGGCAGCGAGACGGAAGAAATCATCAAGACAGAAGAAGCCTCAGCAGCATCTTCCTCATCAGGTAGATGGTTTGGTCTTTGAACGAGTCGGAATGACCCCAATCTCATGAGTCAGTTTGAGCGGGTGCACTCCTGGCCACTAACTCCAGGAGATTAAAGGCAGGCAGTAAAGGTACATGGAGCAGGAGAGCTAAGGAGAAAAGGGTTTGTCTCCTCCTGAAACAGGGAGGAGGGAAAATGCCGTGCCTGAGGGCAGGCCGATAGAGCTTGCTTTGTGGGCTGAGGGCTGAGTAGCTGCCAGCCCTCCACTCGCTGGCAGGAGGAGAATCTTCCATGACGCTTATCCCAGTGAATGGCAGAGAGCCCGGAGCGTCCCACAGCCTCCCTGCTGCACAGCTCTTGTTGGCTGCATTTCCCTGCCATCTCTGGGGGGAGGAAAGGAGATGGAGCCAGGGTGGTCTTGAGAGAGAGGAGATGTGTTTGTGATGGTGCCCAGGGGCAGCTGCTGGCTGGGTTGTTATCATCCTGTGTGATGAGTGGCAAACCTGCCCCTCAGAGGGGAGCATTAGGGCTTTGTTTGGGGGACCTGGAAGTGATAGAGGAGCTCGGGTGTCGTTGCCCAGGGGGGTGCAGACTCTGGTTGATGAGTTACAGGGTGAGCTGTTAAGTTGCAGCCATAACCAAGTGACACTGCGTTGGAGACACCCTCCTTTAGCTCAACTGACAGTTCGCTTGTATTCAAAGCTATAAAAAAAACCAAAACCAAGAGTTGTTGGTTGCTAAAAAAAACCCAGGCTCTAGTCACCGCACATGACTGTGCATTTTGGATTTGGTAATCCCTGGCCTGCAAGCTCAGGAGACAATTCACAATTCATAACAGGCAGGTGAAAGACTGGTGGAAAAGAGGCGTAGAAGAGCCTGTCCCTTTCTTCTGATCGTGGGGTTTTTAGAAAGTCATTTAGGGTAAGATCCACGAAGCTCTCTCTGCCTCTGTCTCCTTTCTGACAGTCCTCCTCTGACTCCCACTCTCTCCTTAGCCTGATTTTCAGAGTGACGTGCGCTGCAGGTGTGTATCTGCTCGCAGTTGGAACTCCTCCCTCCTGTTGACTTCTCCAGCTTGCTTAGGTACCGTAGGAAATCCCGCTAAGCATCAGTGACCTTTAACAATCTGGCTTTCAGAGCTCAGTTTTCCGTCTGGTAGATTAGAGGCAGTGATGAGTATCTGTATAAAGCATTCTGAGACCTACATATGAGGAACACTTACATAAGAGTCAGCAAAAATAATTAGTAGTACTTACAAGGGGTTAACTTTATTTTTTTTCCCTGTGAAGATTAACTCCCAGCTCAGCTGTGCAGCTGAGATACTGTACATCAGTAAAGCTGTAGTGACTATCCAGACTCATGCTTAACCTGTGCCAAGCACCAGGTAATTCTACGTATTATTACCTTTTCTCAACAGGAACTAAACAGCATCACGTTGCCTTACGTTTGGCTAGGGCACACATAACATCTCCTTGCTGTTTCTGAGCCTTGGACTTATGGACTTTGAAACAGAGAGAAAACACGAGGCTGTGTGAGGTGTGGATCTCTGTAGAACGAGGCAAATGTCAGAGTTTGGGGGATGTCAGCCAGGGCAAGGTGAACGCAGAGGTGTCTGGCACAGACCCAGAATCCTAGGGCCTCGAGCAGCTCCTGCAAGAAAAGGAATGTTTTGCTGGGTTTATCGAGAAGGAAGGAAAAAAAAAACCTCTTGCCTCTGTTTCAGGTACCCTGCTTGAAATATCCCCCAACACAGCTGAGGGCAAGGCAGCTTCGGAAAAACCCAAACAGAAGAAAAATCGTTGCTTCACTTGCCGGAAGAAGATTGGGCTGACTGGTAAGACCCTGGTGTGGGGCAAGCTGGCCTGTGGCCTGGATAGTCTTGTTTTGTAGCCCTGTGGGCACATCTCCTTGTGCTGTGATGCTGCCTGGGTTCAGAGGGTCGCTGTGGGTCAGTGTTTGGAGGAACCCTCCGAAAAGTCTCTTTACATCCCCAGGATGTGGTGCTGCAGGGGAGGGGAGTTGTGACCTGCTGTCACGGTCCCTGCCAGCCCTTGGATGCAGGATTATGGACGTGGATGGAGCAGTGTCTCTCAGGTTATTTCTGCCCACTTGGCAAAAGCTGCTTGTAGAAGCAAAGGCAGTGCTTCTCTGTGGATCTAATTCTGCTCCTGTTCAAGTCAGTGGTTAAGCTTTCAGAATAGTGACACGAACTGAGTTAGACCCAAACTGAAAATCCAACTCCAAGACTCATCCCATTTGTGGATTTGTTATCTTGAGAGCAGGATGGTGCTCAGCATCCAGCCTGTAATGCTGGAGAGAGAGAGAGAGAGAGGTGCTGAGGTGGTATCGATGGGAAAACTGCCCCTGGAAAGTGAAGCCATTAACTTGGCTGTGGTTTATTCATAAAAAACATCACTCCCCTAAATTCACTTAGTGTTTCCCTGGAAAAAGTTGACTCTAGAGCTGGGCAGGTCAGGCTGCTCTAGTGGAGCGCTCGCCTTTTCAGCCTCCTCAGGGCCTTCAGCAGCCAGGGCCTGTGCAAATGCTTCTGTGTTTGTCTGTGTAAGCTGCTTCAGCAGAGTCTGACCCAGGAGGCTTGTCCAGCTCTGGGCCCTGCAGAGCCTGAGCCTCCCAGGAGAGCTGAGGGTGCTGTCGTTGAATAAATGTGAGTTTATAAACCTGGGTGGGACTGGGCAGGGTGCTCTGTGCCCAGCCTTCAGCTCTGCAGGGAGGATTGTTTTCCTGGATGAGTGTTTCAAACTGTGAGAAAGTTTCCTTTCCTGTACGTGTGAGCAGGAACAACCCCAAAATCACAGGTTAAAGGCAAAGAACAACTTTAATCTCAATACCTCATGGATCAGGGAATCTCTGAAGCAGCTCCCAGGCAGAGGCAGGTGAGCAGGGGACGTGGGTCCTGCGGAGGAAGAGAGGGTCCTTATGAGCAAGAGAGTCCTCATCAGCAAGGAAGTGAAAGAGAGCAAGCTCACACTGGCTGTTCTGGCCTGTATTTCAAGGATTCAAGCAGGCAGAGTTTTCTGCTGTGCTTTGATCTCTTCAACAGCAGGGCAGGAATCTCAGGCACGTTCCATAAGGTGCCCCTGAGTCCATCCCAGGCCGACATTATCTGAGTGCAGATGTTCTACTTGTTGAGCTCACAAAACTAAACAACAATTGATGTGATAGGTGTGTTTTTCAGCACCCCACATGCGAGTCGCTTGAGCCTGTTTACAGTCCTCCTCACCAGTCTTCCGGTACTTTCTCACACTTTAGGAAGCAACTTGCAGAGAACTCCTGTCAATTCAAGGCATTTAGGATAAAATGAGCTTTCTCAAATGGGAATAAACTGGCACCTTGTAGTGAGGTGTTTGTGGTCTTTTCAGACTGCCAGCCCGACGGGGAGGCGATTTGCTGTCCTGCAGCAAAACCCCTCCCTGCTCTCTGCCTCAGTTCACAGAATCATGGAATTGTCAGAGTTGGAGGGGACCTTCTAGAGACCATCCAGTCCAACCCCCCTGCCAAAGCAGGGCTGCCCAGAGCACATCGCTCAGGAGCATCCAGGTGGGGCTTGAACATCTCCAGAGAAGGGGACTCCACGACCTCCCTGGGCAGCCTCTGCCAGGGCTCTGGCACCCTCACCAGAAAGAAGTTCTTCCTCATATTTGAGCGGAATTCCCATGTTCCAGCTTGTGCCTGTTGCCCCTCGTCCTGTCATTGGGAACCACTGGAAAGAGTCCGGTTCCATCCTCCTTCAACCCACCCTTTAGATCCTTGGAAGTGTTAATAAGGTCTCCCCTCAGCCTTCTCTTCTCCAGGCTAAAGAGCCCCAACTCTCTCAGCCTTTCCTCATCAGGGAGATGCTCCAATCCCTCCATCATCTCTGTTGCCCTTTGCTGGACTCTCTCCAGCAGTTCCCTGTCTCTCTTGAACTGGGGAGCCCAGAACTGGCTGCAGGATTCTTCTCAGAACTGCTTTCCAGCAGGTCCAGCCCTAACCTCTGTTGGTGCCTGGAGTTCTTCCTCCCCAGGTGCAGGACCCTACGCTTGCCCTTGTTGAACCTCATGAGGTTCTTCTCTGCCCAGCTCTCCAGCCTGTCCAGGTCACGCTGGATGGCAGCCCAGCCCTCTGGAGCTGTGATAACGCTGGCACTTGTGAACAGCATTGTCTCCGAGTGAAGTCCTAAATAATGAGTTTGGAAGCCTAAATAGCTCTAATCTTATCCTAAAAAGTGAAGGTTTTGCTGCTTCCTGGTCAGTCCAGATGATGGTGGGTGAGGCCTGGGGAGCCAGGCTGGCTGGGAGGGCTGAGCTCCAGCTCAGGCTGCCTGCCCTCTGCCTGGGGAGCTGAGTCTGGATTAGCAATCTGGCACTTTGTGGTCCCTGGCATGTCCCCTGTCCCCAGGGAGCGTGGAGAGCAGCTGCTGTGGGAGCGTTTCCCACCGCCGTGACAGCTGGGGCTGCCCAGAGCATGCGTGTGCTCATGGGAGCAGCTAAGCCAGAGGAAACCCAAGAGCAACCTGTGCTCTTCCCCCACACCAAGACTCCCTTTCGCCCTTGGGGACGGTGGCCCCCTCCTTTCTCTGCCCCTCTTTCTGCTTTAGTGGAGTTTCCTGGCCTGGCAGGAAAGAGCGGGGGCCCTGCTGCCTTCCCATCCAGCTGGATGGGGACTCATGTGGCTTTTGTTTCTGCTCTTTCTCCCTTTCAGGCTTCGACTGTCGCTGTGGGAACCTGTTCTGTGCCATTCACCGGTACTCCGACATGCACGCCTGCCCCTACGACTACAAGGCAGAAGCTGCCGAGAAAATCCGTAAGGAAAACCCCATCGTTATCGCTGAGAAGATCCAAAAGTTGTGAAGGGGGCTGAGCAGCTCGAACTGCAGGCCTGGTGCTCCTCCTCTTCCTCCCGGCCTTCCTCCTCTTCCTCCCAGCCCTCTCAGTGGCGCAATGGGGATGCCAGCAGCACACATGAACCAGCACCCGGACACGGAGACTCCTCGCACCTCTTTAGCAGACAGTTGCTATTCCTTCTCTCCCTTTCTGCCTGTCTGACAGCCACAGCCCATCCTTTCCCGACCAGCTTCCCAAGGGAAAAGGGACTGTCCTGCCCTGCTACTCCAGTGCTGAGACCTTTGGACTTGTCTGGGGCGGTTTGCAAGGCACAGGCAGCCGGGCTCTGCCTTCCTTTGGCCTTTCCCTTCATCCAGCAGCTCCGAGTCCTGTGAACCACCCAGGACTGGGGCTGGAGCCTTTCAGCTGCCACCGGACTCCGTTCCCTCTGCCCTTCCCTCTCTTTGTGGCGGATGTAAAACCGGAGCTGGGAAATCCCAGAATCCTCTGCTCACGGAAGGTATTTGGTTTCAGAGGCAGAAAAGAGGATTCTGTAGTTTCAACGCCCCAAATACCCCTCCCCTCCCTTTGAGATGCTGTTGCTGAGGCACCAGGATGGTTTAAGCAGCAGAGCACCTGCACAGTAAAGTTATTTTGTGGCTTGAAGCGATGTAGATGTGCTCCAGCTGCAGGTCAGGACCTTTAGGGAGGTACCACTCGCTGCCTCCTGCCTCTCCCCACGGGGAGGGAGCCAGGCTGATGGGCTCGCTGGGGCTGGGCTGTGGGCCACCGTTGCACCAGCCTCCCTGTGCTTCAGCTTCCCCCCTGAATAACCTCTGCCCCCTTCCCAAGTGAGGTTTGTTGTAACACAGCGGCGCCTGCGCCTCTTCTCTCCCCTCCGTGCTCCCTGCCTTCTGCCTTACACGATTCTTTCTCGTCAGGGTTGTGCACAAAGCTCAGATGGCCGAACCTCCGCTTCCTTTCCTGTCCCCCCGCATGCAGGTGGATGGTGGGGATCCTTCCTCTTCCTCGGGCCTCGCTGATATTCGGTGACAGCCATTCTCCCCTGGGAGCACTTCAGTTTGGGACCCAGCTTCCCTGCTTGTCCCCACAGGAGGAGAGGCAGGGCCAGATCCAAAACGCTCCAAAAGCTGGAGAGGGGGATCTGGTGCACAGGAAAAGGCACGTGGAGGGCTGCAGGGTGTGTGGGAAATCACGAGGAGGGTCCTGGGGTGCCCAGAAGCACAGGCAGGAACTTCCAGCAAAAGCTGAAAACCTGGGGAGCAGCGAGAGGCCTCTGGGGCCTCTGAAAAACTTGTAGAGGTCTCAGGGCTGCTGGAAGACTCAGGGAGGGCTCTGGGGTGGAAGGGAAGGTGAAAGGAGAGCTTTGGGGTGCTCTGGGGCACACACGTGGAGGGCTCTGGTGTGCAGGGAAAGTCAAATACCAGGCTCAGTAGCCCTCCAGGAAAAACACGAGGGGGTTCTGGAGCTGTTAGAAAGGAAAACGTGGGGCTTGGGTACACAGCACAAGGTGGAGGTTCCTGGGGCGCTCCCAAAGCCACCTCTGCACCACACGGGGTCCATGCCCACCCCTGCAGTGGGGTTCTCCTCTCTGGGAAGGAGCAGCCTGAGAGCTCTTGGCTCCAGTCTCACAAACGGAGAAACCCGGACGGGTCCCGGGGGGAAAAGCAGCAGCCTCTGCCCCACTTCTGGCCGTCCCACGCTTGGGAAGCATTTCCTCGGCATCGCCTCATGTTAATGGCGTCGGAGAGCGGAGCTGCAGGGCCTGAAGCAGCCTGAATCATGGCAGCTCCTTCCAAGTGCGTGTTTGCTCCCCCATTTATGGCAATTCTGCCCCGACGATGGCAGGGGGATCGTTCCCAAGGTTTAGTTCTTCCTGGCAGATTTCAGCCGAAGCACTGAGCACCCTGCAGGAGCCTCCATTGTACAGCGTCGCCGGGAGGATTCGGACCACCAAAAATGATGGCAATCCCCCAGCAGCGAGGAGCGGAGGCGAGGCCGGCTCCTGCCAGCTTTTTCCTCAGGTTTTTGCTCTGGGGCAAGATCAGCGTCACGTCTGGAGCACACAAGTGGTGGCACGTTTCAGTGCTGGGACGCAGCCGGGCTGTTCATGTGGGGCCAGCGGCGTGTGGTGAGGCTGAGGGTTTCACCGTTGAGGTTTTGGCTGAGAACGAGCTGTCGCTCTTGAGGGGAAAAGCCATGAAAAATTGCCACCAGCCCTTGCCTTGTGTTCACACGAAGGTTGCGAGTCCCTGGAGAGGGGAAGCAGCAGCTCCTGTGGATGCAAGGGGGAACCAAAAAAGGGGCAGCCGCCTGCTTCTCCGCCACCTATCTTCCCTTTTCTTTCTTTCCTCTTCAGAATTGTAAATATTAATACAGTCTAGTTTGCTTGGATGCTGTGGATGGTTCATTATGGGGTATGGCATGTCAGGCCTTGGCTCCGGCTCACTTCTGGGGTCTTGGGAGGGGAGGGGTCCTCCGTGCCTCAGTTTCCCCACCTCTATATAACTTATCATAGAAATATAGAATAGTCTGGGCCAGGAGGGACCTCCAAAGGTCATCTAGTCCAGCCTCCCCACAGTCAGCAGGGACAGCCCCAACTAGACCAGGTTGCCCACGGCCTCGTTGAGCCTCACCTCGAATGTCTCCAGAGAAGGGACCTCAACCACCTCCCTGGGCAACCTGTTCCAGTGCCCCACCACCCTCACTGGAAAGAACTTTTTCCTAATATCCAATCTAAATCTGCCATTTCCCAACTTAAAGGCATTGACACTCGTCCTGTCACTCAGGCCTTTGTAAACAGGCTCTCCCCAGCCTTCCTGTAGCCCCCTCAGGTACTGGGAGGCCGCTCTTAGGTCTCCCGGAGCCTCCTCTTCTCCAGGCTGAACAACCCCAGCTCCCTCAGCCTGTCCTCGGAGCAGAGGGGCTCCAACCCCTTGAACATTTTTGTGGCCCTCCTCTGGACCCGCTCCATCAGGTCCATGTCCTTCCAATATTGAGGGCTCCAGCCCTGCACACAGTGCTCCAGATGAGGTCTCACCAGAGCAAAGGGGCAGAATCCCTTCTCTGGCCCTGCTGGCAACACCTCTTGATGCAGCCCAGGATGTGATTGGCCTTCTGGGCTGCGAGTGTCTACTGCCTGCTCATGGCCAGCTTCTCGTCCACCAGCACCCCCAACTGACCCACTAATGGTGCCCTGCTACACTGGGGGTGCATCCAGCACCCCTGGGGGACCAGATTCCCCTGTGATGGCGGAGCTGGGGGGAGTGGGACCCCACGGTGTCGATAAAAC
>BJBW01008819.1:11271-39515 GCA_004320125.1 Scolopax mira
AGGTCCCTTCCAACCCAAACCATTCTGTGACTCTATGAAAAGTTCATGAAAGTGACTGTAGGCACAGAAAGCTCACAACATGAATTCAAATTAAGCTAGAACAGATACAGCAAATGTGAAAGGATACACAGCAGGCACATTTGCTAAACTAGAATGGAGTGTGTCGACTGTGAATTCCCTGGAGATACAGCCAGACTCTGTACACGGGCCTCATGTGACTAATGAGTAACTGCCATGGCAGCTCCCTGTATAGTTTGTAGATTTACTTTTAAATTTAATACAAAAGCAGGCCAGAGAAACAAGATAAAGATTAAATATACAACAAAAATTTGTAGCAACATCAGCTAATTGCATAGCTGAGGCAGGAGGTGTTAATTACAATTATAGATGAGCCAGCTAGTAATTCACATTAGTGAGCATAGAGCAATTATCAACCTGCTGGTTTTCTTGCTACTCATAATATACATGTTTTCCCATTTTTGATGGAACATAATAGCTGTATTGAACAATGTAACAGAACAGTAATGGTTATAATGCCTATTTAGGTAACCTACAGCTGTGATGTGCAATACTATCACAAAGATCCTCTGTTTCATTTGGAATAAGTCACTATCCAGAGAGCTAAGTATTTCTACTGCTAGGCTTGAGTAGAAAAACATCATGGGCATTTCACAGATGGACAGACACACTTGGTTTCTTGCATTAAGATTTACAAATAGAAATTAACCTTGACTGGACCTGAGGCAAAAGTACAGTTTAAATTATGCACCAGTAAAAAATTAAACCTAAGAGTGTCAACATCGGTGCATCTGTTTCTGAGTGATAAACTGGAAGAATTTCATTGACATTCGATGGAGGAAATAGAGGTTTCCAAGCCTGACAAATGTATTATTTCTACGAGCTTCCAACTGACTTGGTTTATCATGGCCCACCCAGGAGAGACCATGTCATCCTTGTGTTAGTAGCCTGATCTTATAACACATCATCATATGGGGTAACAGAAAGAAGGTGTTAAAGACAAGGTGACCTTTTCAGGAACACATCACAAGAGGGCTTAGTGCTTACTAGCCATACCCATGTTCTGCACCATGCACTGATGCAGCATCAAGGCATTAGATGCACTGCTAATGCACAGCTTCCTGGGTGAAAGCAGAAATTCTCCTGTTATAGCCCCAAAGTCCTCTAGCTACAGGACTGGCAAAATTGTCCTTTCCCCATTTACAGAAAAGCAAGGTGCTTTGCAGCTCATCTGGCTATTTTCCTCTGCCAATGGATTCTGCTTTGTAGTGTGTACACACTACAGTGAAAATTCTTTTCAGGTAACCGGACTTCTTTGGGGTGAACTCTGCACATTTGTACTTGCAGGATGCTCCACTGGTATGTTCCTGGCAGTGCCTTGCCCTTGGTCACTCAAGCCGTAAACAAATGTTAAAAAAACCACCATTTCTTCATCCTGAAGCAGAACATGAGTCACATTTTGAAGACATAACACTGTCATTTCACATGTTTTCCATATATTTATGCCATTAGTTCATACACATTGAAATTCAATACCGGGATATCAAGCAACTACGCAATTTCTGTCTGAAAACTAGTATCTTCCTGGGCAGATGTTTATCAATTAACACGAACAACTGGGATATTATAACTAAGCTACAAATTTTCTGCTTGCTTAACAATAACTGAAGCTGAATTCAGTATTGTATGTGAATCGAGAGAAAATGAAATCCCTCCTCAGTTAATGTACAGAGTAAAACTTCACATTAGCAACATTATTTTCTTGCTATTCATAATTTGAAGTATTTGTAAATGTCAAGGGAAGGAATAATGGGTAGAACTTACTAAATATTTTGAACAAATTCCATGTCTGTTTGCTCAAATTTTAAAAGAAATTTGTTGCATCTGCATCACTTCTGTGTTTCATTTCTGGATTACAGTCAGCAAAACCACCTGCCCAGCAGAAGATTTGCCTGCTACAGAAGTCAACATAGCTGCTATTTTGAGAGCTTAGCTGAGATATAAAGGGAGCACACCCTTCATGCCTTTTATGCAGCAATAAATATACCTAGAAATATGATATATCTATGTGTGCTACTTCCTCCTAGTACAGGTTATCACTTTTTAATCTGGGATTTTTTTGATCAGCTTGATTGCAAGGAACTGGTCAGATAGCCTGACATTATGTATCATCCTGGACTTCCTAGGTCCCTGGTGGTCTGACAGTGGAATGGGGATAACTTTAGTGCCATGAACTGATAAATACTTACAGACATTTGTTAAATATTCAGCAAGATTTTGATACCAAAATGTTCGGTGAACCTGAAGAATGATTGTTCATAGACACACTGTGTGCTTTTCTCTCAAGAATAAACCCTTTTCAATCTGACTCTCCGCTTTATTTAGTTCATTTGTACTAGAACTCAAATTTAGCCTTCCCAGGAGACATATATAGAAGACTGAAATTAAACTCAATGTAAACATAACTATAAAAATATCATACAAAAATGGTCTGTAAATCATCATCGACTCGCAACAGATGACCCGCTGTCTTCCACAAACAAGAGACAAATTAAAGCTGGTCAGAAACCTGTGTAACTACAGTCAGACCATGCAGAACACATTTCCTGTGCAAACATACAAAGGTTTTGACATTTTGAATCCATGCCTTGACGTAGGCATAGTACTGCGAGCACATATCAGGCAGGCAGGGCAGAAGCTGTTTAAATGAATGGAAAAAGAGGAACACAACATGCATTGCAGACAAAATAAGGGCAGAACACATCCGAAAGCTTTTAAAGAAATTAGTAGGGAAAAAAGCCTGATGACAAGACCTATAAGATCTCAAATGACCAAAAGGTAATAAACTTTCCATGGACGGGATCTGCACAGTCTGCTGTGCCCTGGATGGAGACCTGCAACCAGGGGCTTCTGGCATCTGAAGGGACATTATCTACATTATCCTCTTTTCCTTTATAGTGTTGACACACAAAAAAAAAAAAAAAACGGGCTTTAAGTGATACTTCACAGACTCTGAGTGTGTTTCTTTCTGGGATCATAAGAAATCACCACCTTCTGTTGCAAAACAAGACTGCGCTTCCTTTCTGTGGCCTGCAGTAGGGAAGTAGGATTGTTTTTCATTTGTCCAAGTTTATGGGGCTTCATTCTGCTTCATTTTCAAACCTCTTAAAATGTATCAGAAGATATTTACGGGAATAAATCAGGTGTTAAGGGAGACAGTGCCCATCACTGTTTTCTGACCATCTAAACTTCAGTTTTGCCAGCGCTAGGAAATAGAAATGTCATTTTGTTTTAGCTCCTTGGCACTTATGATCACAGCATGTCCAGTTGCTGGCAGAAAAACAGGCAACTGAAAAGCCCTGACACACTGTGGTACAGGCATCCATCATTATGTCACCTTTCACTTTCACCTTTTATTAAAAGCCAAATTAGAAGACTGACTTAAATGTTATCAAATTTGCTCAAAAGCTAACCTCTGGCCACAGACCTTGCATGCAAATTTTGAAGTAGAAAGAACAATTTCTAAGGATTTCTTAGGAAAATACATGGAAGGTAAGCTTATAATGAAAAACCATTACCTCTCTTCAGTAACTGACAGTGGTGTGAAGCATTATTAACAGCTCTATTTATACTATGTGGAAAAAATAGACCTAAAAAAGAAGATGCAGGAAGTTTCAAATAAAAGCAAAAATCAGCTTTCTACCAAGGATAGCTCTATTTCACTCCAAAAGTTTAAAAGTTGAAGTTAAAAGTGGCTGCTAAAATAGGCATTCTTTTGATATAAGACAAGGTGAGGGAAAAGATCTAAAGTAAAACATATTTTCAGATTTTCTGGAGCTTACCATGGTATCATTTTCCCTATTAATAAGTATTCAGAGATGCACGGCACAGACACTGAAGCCCTAAGCACTTGAGTGAGTGTGCAGAAAAGCATAAACACCGTGTCTCAAGCTGTTCTCTTTCCGTCTCTCCTAGTTCATGGGAGAAAGAAAATTAGATCTACTGTGGACCATCACTGGAAGCAGACTGTCAGCCCTTGATGTACTGGCCCAGCTATCCCAAGGTAGGACTCTGCAGGCAGAGTTAAGGCTGTGAACTTGAGGTCCTGCCCCTACCGCTGTGCTTACAGCACTGACAGAAAACCCCAACATAAAACATCGGCGGAAGTCCAGTAGTTTGACCCAGGTAGTTTTACACAGCAGGTCTGAAAGAAAAGCAATTGTATTTTTTTGGTTTATGCATTTCCTTACAAAAAAATCTGACTGTGACATAAAATACTTAGATGCGCAGAAATTAATGCGCCCAGAAATGGAGGGCGGTTTTCCCAGCTTTTTAAAAGTTATTGGTTTTTTAATTATTTTTTTTTTAAATAAGTAGTTTTTACTTTTTGAAAAGAATTAAAAGCACTAGAAATCAAAACACTTGGGCTCCTGACAGTTTCTGATGCTGAGAGGCAGAGACAGAATGGATGCCATCGCCTCCCTCTGGGGTGTGTGACATCTAACCAAGGGAAGACAGAAGGATCTGCAGACTAGCTATTTTCCTTGTACTCCCAGTGGATTTACACGCTCATGTGTACGGTTCACTATTACATTTGACTAACACACTGCTTGGTTAACCACGCTTTCACGTGGAAAGTCACCAGCATTTTGAAGTGGACTCCTGGACCACAGCCTGAGGTTCTATGCCTTTGATTTAAAGCAGAGCAGGGATGGTGGGTGGCGTGGAGAGGACAGCCATTACTCAGTACTAAGAAATCACTTTGATGTGCTAGCAATAAAAGTTAATAATAAAGAACAGAAAAATAATCTTTTTCACTGATAATGCTTCTTCCAAATAATCAAATCCACTTTTTTTTTTGGGGGGGGGGGGGGAGCAAAATTTTATCTACAAAAATTAATCCAGAATTTATAGGCACTTATTAGTTTTCCTCAGTCCCTGGAAGCATACAGAGTTTAATGACCTGTGAAACATTAGGCAACGGGAAAAGTTGAAAGACAAAATCCATATTAGTCTTCGTTACTCCCATCTCCTCAAATATAATGCGCACATTTTATGTGATATTATTAATAGTGATTTCTTCCTCCAAAGGTCCTAATGACAGGAAGAGAAAAGGCTTGCTATAGTCAGATCTTTTGTTACTATAAGTAAGTGTTTAATCTATATGGAAATCCAAAAATGGTCTGCTTGAAGGAACTGCTCTTAGCATTTAGTCGTATGTCCTACCCCTGTCTGGAATGCTACAAATCAGATATGAGACTAAGAAATGTGCTTTTTTTACTTAATTGAGCACACATAGCAACCAATCTATACTGTCCTAGTGCTATCACAAAAGGCACTTTCAAAATGACCCATTCAGAAAGCTGATATTTCCTACAGTACAGGGAAGAGAAAATATAATGTACTGGAACCCTATACAATGTTCTGATAAATATCTTATTTATTAGAGTAGTTCAGCAGGATCAATCTTATCAGAAATCAGACTCCTTTCAGAAGTGGCTGGAACTGCCATTACCCAGCCACCAAGCCATGAGAAACAGACTATGTTTAAACAGATTTAAGCAGGAAGTGTCCATCAGCTTCCCTGGATTTACTATAAGTAAAAGACCTGAGCTTTCCAAGAGGTCTTCAACCACTGGTTCACTAAGAAAAGAGCAAACAGAAGTCTGGTTCTCCTATGGCTGATGATGCTACTGAAGGGCCCGTTAGGTGGCTCACAGCTTGATCTGCAAGGTGTGATAAGCAGCTTCTTTTTACAGCAGCAATGCCTCCAGGTCTTGTTTTAGGATAGATTTTTTTCTTGCTGAAAGCTGCTCTGTTATACAGACTCTGTATCATCATAGCTTTATTGGCAAAACAGCATTGGATACCAATTCCCTTTCAAAGGAGATTCAAAAACTATGATGTCCACGTCAGCAAGACAAAGAGAAGAACACCTGTCGAGTGACACAGTTAGAGGTAGAGACTGAGCATCCGTGGCTTTTTTATACTGGACTTGCCTTAATCTGTTCCCATTGCCCAAATGCTCATTTGCAGCCAGACCTCATCTTTCAGATTTTATTTCACCTAAAATCCAATTCATGTCTACTAAGGCCACCCCCACAGTGTGAACTAAAGAAAGGAATTGGGGGATGTCAAGAAATTAACTGCAAAAGTTCACTCCTGGTCTGAACAAAAACATTATGTTCCTGTTGTCCGTAAAACCAGAAGTTTTCTTGCTTGTGTAAATATACTTCCTCTTTAAATGACATAAAGTCCATTAAGTTCTTTTCTGCTTGTACAAGAGCTGAGATTTTTCATGCTCATATGCAAAGCCAACTTGCTTGTACTGGCAAAAGTCTATTTCATAAACCTGGGATACAGGTAACATCAAAGACAAACCAGCACAAAGTATTTCTCAACATGAGACAAAGATTCCTCTTATAAAAATGATAAACACGTTCATCATGCTATAGAAAAGCAGAGCTGCTGACAGTTAATGCCATTTCTGTATTTTCTGAATTTATTAACATTATGTAAAATGCAGCATCAAGCATCCAATGCATAAAATTTGTATTTGTTGACATGGAGGAGGAAAAAATTAATAGAGAACCCAAAGCCTGTACAGGTATGTGTATGTACATAATCCTTTAAACTATGGCTTGAACAGCAACTATCATTAATTTTAGAAGTCATCCAGTCATATCCTTCCACAAAGCTTTGAGAGTGTAAGAGTAAGCTCACGTGTACACAAAAATGATAAATGTATTTCTCTGCCTCCCAGATATTATTTATATTCACCAGTGCAGTGCCCATCATTTTTATGTAATGCAATGCATTGCAATGACTTCTAAGTAAATCAACACTTTAAAATAAAATAAATCAGAGAACTTCAGGAACGAGCCTGTTGGAATTTTTCACTGAAACTTTTATTATTTGGGAGAGCCCATTTATCAAAGGTTTTTGTGGGATTAGCATGAATGACACCTACTGGAAAAGGCTTCTGGTATCTAATATGGACATGCTAGAAATACAGGAAGAAATACGAGGAACAGAAGCACTTGCAATTGCAGGACATCTTTCTACATACCAGGCTCTTAGGAGGCCTTCCTTCTCATGATGTTTTTTTTCTGTGGCTGGTACTTTTCTTATACCTGCAAATAACTAGCTATTAGTCCAGAGAGAAAGAAAGGCTATCACATATATGCTAGAGCAGTGGTCTCCAGACTGTTTTGAGTATCACAGAATCACAGAATCACCTAGGTTGGAAGGGACCTTTTAAGAACATCTAGTCCAACCAATGAAAAAAAAATAAATCCAAACAATAATAAAGAAAACCAACCCACACAAACCACACACCGCACCCAAAACATTATGCAATGCAACCCTATTGGTAAAAAATTTCTAAACACACATACCTAATAAAACTACCGATGAGGCCATACGTATAGCTACCTTTTTAATACATGGTTGTAAAATCCCAGATATGATGCAAAGTCATAACCATGGCATTAATAGCATTACTTTTGGTAATCAATTAACACAATGCATTTTACATTGCTGATATAAAAACCATTAATGTATCTTGTCATTCCAATACATCAGCAAGTAGTTGATTTTGCTACAGTCATCCTACTACACCAGCTAAGAGGAAACTCACTCCAGGGCTGTATCATTGATATGGGGTTCTTGCTCCCAAGGGGGAGATTGGTTCCAGGCAGGTACTCAGTGCTCTGTCTCCCTCTTGGGTATGTAAAATTGTAGAGTTTTAGCTTGAAATACAGAAAAACAGTGCTATTTAGAAATTAAATTCTGATTCACATAAATTGGAACTTTTCTGAACATTTGGGTGAGCAAAGCTTCAGCTACTCAAATGCCCACAAAAAGCCATTTCTGAATCAAAAAATTTCCATGTATTTTAGTTTGGTGTAAAAACAGTAATTGTCTTCAGTGGAAGTAGAAATGGAGACTAGTTATATACTTCTCCGTGAATCAGAAACAGCAAGATAGATTTGGCTGACCAGTCATAGCCTGCGTATGAGATTGTGTTTATGAATTCCTGAAGAAAACACTATTCTAGTCCTACACAAACTGACCTTATCACATGCTCTTTGACCACTCTGAAATATTAAGAATTATGTTAAAAACATTGGCATGTCATGAATAGGCAAACTGCACCCTCCCAGTAATCAGCGATCCAGAAAACAGAGAATCTTGCCTAGAATACCACACGCAGAAAACCCCTGGAGATGTATTTTTAGAATAAGGATGACTTTGGATGACTTTTCTCCTGTACCTGACTTCCTGAGGCCCCATGAAAGTATGAGAAGAGATGGCCAATGGCCAATTGTATTACACAGCTCTTCCTATACAAAAGCCCTTAATAAACATAAATTAATCACTCCAGACACCATCTGAGTGCAGCAGTATAGAGGCCAAAGTTTGGGGAAAGCATTTAAGTGTTTCTATATTGCCTACCTACAATATTGCAACTAACCTCAGTATAGTCTTATATATGGATACTTACAAGAATTTGCATATGAAGCTCTTGCTTATCCTGCTTGCATTCATTCTATGTATTTATTCAATGTAACTCACCCATCATTCACTGAACACTCAGTTTCAATAAATAAAAGCTTTCTTCCACTGACACAATATGGACATACGTTTTCTTGCCACAATTGTCTCCAACTGCTTATCCCATTCACTCCACCTCTCCCATCCACGTGCCCCTTGAAGATTGTCTCTGATCTTCCTCATGCCTGTCTTTGATATTCCTTGAGTAACTAAATTTCTGATTCTTTCCTTCCCAAGGGCTGTGAGGCAGATGATGAACATGGGATTTACAAATGTTGGAGGCAGGAAGGAGCAGCAAGAAGGAAATAAAAAAAAAGTGCAAAGGATTCAGGAGATCATGGAAAAGGAGTGCATCAGGTGAACTGCAAAGTAGCAAGGATAACCAGGAGCTCATTTTCTGAGCACACAAAATTTCAGAAATAAAAAAAATTATGCATTAATTGCTTTCTGAGTAAATCTCAGACTATTGTTTGAAATACATATAGATACACATATACCTTCCTTTCTTCAGCTATTGACACAATCGTGCCTAATTGATCTCTGGGAATTATGATGATGCCTGGTTGCACTGACTGCATTAGCAACCTTTATGGAAGAACTGCTAAGAATTCTAAGTAAGGCAATACCCTAGTTTGTCAAAAATGAACATGGAGGGAACAGGGGAAAACAAAGACAGCAGGCACAAGCAGCAAACCACTGCTTCAGCTCTCTCCTGAGCACTCAGAAAGACAGCTAATGACCTTGCCAGAACACTTCAAGCCTAGACTTGAAAACATCTAGGCCCCTGTATTGTGGCAGTGCAGATACTGGTGATGTTTTTTTGAACTTGTTCAGGCACATGTCTCTTAATATGGTCTCCTCAAACTTTCATGCTTAAAATGTCTCATAATACTCAAGTCAGAATAGGTTACACGATATTTCCATTTGTAATGTGGAAGCTACACAATAAACCAAAATGGGATTTTTCTGTTTTAAAATATTTCTCCGGTAGCAAGCCACAGATCTGCAACAGTGACTAGCACTGTGATTCTTTATTTTTTTAAATCCATTTGCAAAAAATTAAATATGTGTTTTATATCCACTTTTATGCTTATATCAGAAGTTAGTATAGCTCTGGTCCAAGATTTCACACATTATTCACCAGATGACAGAACCAAGTCGCACAGAAATTCTTTCAAATAAATATAAACATTTATTTAAAGTAGTTACTTTATACTTTATTACTTTAGGACAGTGGGGTTTTTTTCCCCAGAAACATTACCTGCAGTCTGTTCCCGGAAGCAACATCTTCGCTTTAAGTGGTTTCTGTAGTGTTTGCAAACTCTTCAGACATCCAGTCCATTGAGAATACAACTGAAACAGCCTGTTATCTCACCCTACACCAGTTTATAGAATTGCCTACAAACAAAAGTGAGATCAATTATGGCTTGAACACTCCCAGTGTCACACTGGTGACTGACTACCCTTCTTCATTCTTCTAACACCTCAAGCATTGGGTATGCTTCCTTTCCAAGCTTCAGCCCATTCCTGACCTAACAGCTCTCCTTCAGTTTGGAAATAACAACTCTCACCTCCATTTGTTCCACAGGATTGGCCTCCACTTTCCCCCTACTCAACTTCCCAACAACATTCTCACCTTGTCCTATGACAAATTCATGTAGAATTTTCACTAAGCATTTGCAAAGACTTTCTTACTCTTCCTTCAAGTCACTAGATTTACAGCTGGGATCACTGTCAATCATGCTAAGCGGTATCTCACCGTGTCTTTATGCTTGCCCATTTTAAGCATTTTTTCTGTAAACTGCTTATGAAGTATCTTTTTTTTCTGAGTTTGCATACTACCTGACACACCAGATTATGACTAGTATTCCTATGTGCAAATAGAAAGATTATATGTGATAAAAACCAGTAATTTTTGCATTCATATAAGCAGAGCAGTAATTCAGAATGCCCCACTGAGGCTTTTGATCAGTATCTATCCAGAAAGAAGAATGCCATCAATTAAGCAGATGATACAGATGAGTCATTAAAAGCATCCAGGAGTATTTTTACAGTAATCATTTGACTTAAGTCAGGTAAACCTACAGATGAGGAGAAGAAATATCAAGATAGATAGCAAGGCAGAAGAAATGAAGGAGTGGTGAATCTTTTTTCAGAAGGATTCTTTTATTTATCTAGTTACACCGTAAGAATCTGAATTTTTCCACAATTGTTATTCCACATTCATATCAAACGACTTGGAACATAAAGAGCTCATTTAATACAGTTGTTGTTGAAGGTGTTTAAAAATTCATGAAATCATTGTATAAGCCCACTTGCAGAGATTCATGAGAAATGTTCTTCTCTGAAAACAGTGCCACACCTGCATAAAAGAAAATTGGGGAAAAAAGGTGCAAAAAATGATGTGCAGAACTATTTCTGTACAATATTTACCTGTCTCAACTTGCACTGAAGAAAATATTATATTTGAACAAGTATGGAGCTTATTAGAAGAAGTAATTTTATAACATTAATGCATATCAGACATATGGTGGCACATAACAAGAAGCAGGATGTGCCACAAAGCTTGCTTCCCATGAGTCCTAGTTTGCATGTATGTTATACAGACTGTTCTACAGAAATAGTAGAATAGATTCATTGTTTGTTGTTTGGGTTTTTTTTTTTTTCTAAATGGAACACTAAATATCAAGCATTCTTGACACAAAGCATAAAGTTAAAATAATATTTGAGGGCAGCATCAAAAAGGAATGATCAATGGGAAGAATAACAGTTTTTCTCTTTTATTTATTATGGTAGCATTTGAGGACCTCACACTTGGACCAGAAAACCATTGTGCTTGGAACTGTGCAAGAATATAAAATAAAATAAAATAAAAATATATTTAAACATTGCTGATCCTATAACCCCAACTTCATTGTGCCTTGATTTTGGTTTTATAACACATAGGTGTACTGAGCTTTGTACTCCACTCAGAATGCAAAGCATAAAGATGCGCTTTGTAGTCGAGTGCAATTTTTTAGCTTTATTCAAGCTATAATAGGAAAGGTCTCCTCATATGTACAAGCACTTCCAAATGGTTTAGATAAAAGCAACTCTCTTAAGTAATTCATAATAATTTTTACAAAACAAGATGAAGATGAAAGAAGTTTGTTCCCTAAAAATGGGACAGAACATCAAGAAAGCATGTAGATTTGGTCCTATATTTGAAGTCATGAAAATCCTGACAATGTTCAAAACATCAGGGTATTTATTTGGAACACAATATTACAAGAAATTCCAGGTCTGGTATTCCCTTAACTTTGTGATGACATAGCAAAAATATTGAAAAAATAATGTCACCACCCTCAAGGTATTATGGTCTATGGACCATAATAACATAATAATAACTTATTAAATACAACTAAGCCTGGGATTTGCACGACGGCAGAAATATTTAAAAGAAAAATGTAAACACATGAGGTAAGTTAATCATTGTGTTACATTGAAAAAGTTCTCCAGAAGTTCCATAAGGAATGCTGCTTACAAAACATCTGCCAAAATGAGAGTCTTTATCTCCTTGGAACTTTGCTTACTCTATGCCTGAATGACTCCAGGAAAACATGATTCTCTGTTTGTCTACCTCAGAAAGCAGAAAGCATGCAAAGAAGTTATTTTAATTACCGCTCAATAAAAGTTAATATTCAATTTTTTTGAGGATTTCTTTATGGTCACAAAACTCTGATGGTAAATATTGCTCTATCTTACATACTAAATATCTTCTTTTTCTTGCCTGTATACATATTCTTTCTAGTCTGGCCACAATGAGCAACTGACATTAGCTTCAGTAAATAACTTTCCACCAATAAAATAGTTGCTTTCTGTAATTTGGCAGAGCAAAACATTGAAACCATAATACTCTGCAGTGGTCATAACCTGCATCAGAAAAAGAATCACAATATAGATGTAAACATCCACACTAAATTTATCATTTTATTCACACATTCAGCATAGTAAACCATGCACAGTTTTTGAGTCCCCCCCAGTATGTGATCAGGCAAAACTACAAACCTGAAATTGTGATAGTATACATAATTTTAATGATCATGTTACCAGAGTTATGATTAAAACATTATTTATATATTTATACATATAAACTATATCTATATATTATATTTATATATAATACATTCCGTCCACTCTCCTACTCACTAATTAGGGGGGAAAGATAGAATAAATTGTGGTGAAAAGTATAAAAGGAGAATGCAAGGCTACTTCAAAATCATGGAAGTTCCAACTGTGAAATGTTATTGCTTTTGAGATATTGATTTCCAAAAGCAGTGTTTGTGATGCATGATGCTGCAATACTGTCTCCTGAAGGGTTAGGAGATCGGTAATTATCTTTTCTGGTCAAATCAAGCAGTCAAGGCTGCAAACAGCAAATCTTTCTTGCTGCTGGTCTCCCTTGTCACCTTATCTTGGCACACTTCCCTTTCCCATCCTCGCCAGCAGCTATTTGAATAGCATACTATTGCAAATGACAAGAAGAGTGTTTTTTTTAACTTTTCCAAAGGTGTTTCTCATTATTCTTTTGCTGTTCAGACAAGTTAATTTGCAAATTTGTAATAAACAATGTAAGCAAGATGGGAGAAGAACTGAAAAGGAAATGGAGCGCTAATAGCGTGATCAGTCCTGACACACAAACCAGTTTCTTTCTTCCCACTCTGTGGGACTGACATACAAAAGGTTAAGATACCAATATGAAGAAGACTCTTTTCCTTTGGAGCTGGTAGCGACGCTCACTGATACATTCCTGACAGCAGCTGGGATGACTCCCAAGGAATCAGCAAAAAGGCTGCTGGCTTCGTTCCCCTAACAACTGGGAGTTTCTGTGGCGTGTGCTTCCTCCATAGCATGAAAGCCAGTGAAGCTGTGGTAGCAGCACTTCTCTGGAGTACCAGAAAAGGCCAATTTTGCCTTACGAATGCACTATGGCATCTTTTCCAAACTGAGTTCTTTAGCTTTAGTTCAGAATGCCTCCACTGTCTATCCTCCCTCAGGTGCCATGGTCCAAGGCAGGGGGAGATGGCAGATCCAGAAGAGAACCCTCTTCTCCCCCTTTGCAGATGGATAAAGAGAGGCAGAATGGCTGGATCACTTACAGTTGCATTCTTTGACAAAATTATCCAGGCAATGAAGTTGAAAACAAGCCTCTAAGAACTGCGTGGACAACAGTTCATAAGATCACCTTTTGGATGAATCAAAGCTATGCTTTGTCTATAAGCTGCTCAGTGAATGCAGGCTGAATACTCAGTGAATACATTGGTTAGTTAACTGAGGTTTCATTTGAAATATATATTCCTCAACTGACCTATCAATATCACAAAATCTTGTGATAGTATTGCTTCCTCTTTTGGATTACTTCTCATCCCTGATTTACATCTTTTGTAGCTGCTAACAAAAAAACCCTGGAGTTTTAAATATTGCAATGATATTTTTAATACAGAATTATGAGAGTTTCTCCTTCTTTGCCCCTTTTCCCGTAAGATCCTTTTACTATCATATAAGAAATATCTGTTGTGATCATTTACACAAAAACTGCATTAGCTATTCTTTCATTTGCCCTTCATTTTCCTGTACTTCATTATTTCACAGGGAAAGATGGGCCAGGGAGCAGACAAAAGCATATATCAGGCATATCTGTTTCTCTTTGGATGATGTTAGGAGTGGAGAGACAGGAACTCAGTGATAAGCATTAGAGGTACCACATCTGAAACATTATTTCTGAAAGCAGAAAATTAGAAACTTCAGCTGAAGTTGTGAAGCTTTTTGAATAGGTGTCAAAAAATTGGACCATGCAGCCCTCACTAGTACTTTATTTTATTTTGTTCTTTCTAAAGATATGCTGCTCAATCCATCCTCCCATGCACAATCACACAAAAAACCCTGCCGTATTCTAGCCCAATGATGGAGTAAATCCCGTGGCTAAAAAACCCAATATACAGCTGTGAGCAAGTGATAAAGCTACCTGCCAGCTCAGCTGCAAAGGCATGTAGGAGGGTTTTTTTCCTCTCTCTGGAACAATGTGAATAGGGTTGTGATTGCTACCTGTGGAGTTTTATCACATCAAGCAAAATGCCCATGTTGTGTTGCAACATTTCATCGGTGTCTCATCACTCTTTATTGGGTATGTAATGACAGTTCAAAACTGCATGGCACCCTTCCTTTGAAATACGATGTTGTCAGAAAGCCTGACACCGTTTCCTCCCTCCCTTTAAACTCAAGAGCTCAGTCCTTTCATGTGAACTTTCACGTGAAAAATTCTCCAAAAAATGCTGATTCACTGAAACGAAAATATTTTGTATAAGCATCTTGGTTTCAAGAGCAATGCATAGCACAAATACAGGCAGGCTTTTAAGCAGAAAAAAGTCTGGTTCTGAGATCTGATCTCTTCCCAGCCAACACAGAAGGCAGAAGTTTAGGTCGCAAGGTTAATGATTTTAAGAGGTTAGCGATATGTGTATGAAAACCAGAGATCCTAAGACTTCCAGGCCCAGATCTGAAGGAGACCCCACTACGTCTACAGGACTGGGGTCAGAGATTGTGACAATGAATTTCTATTGCAACTGGACTCCTGAAGCTGGTGAGTGCCAATTCTCAGCAGAGCCTGGAGGACACAGTCTAAGGAGGGACTCAAGGCTTCCACACCTCCCGCTGGGAAATCGTGAGCCTACGGAAATTGAGAGCATCAACCTAAGTCAAAATTGTCAGTGTTTATAAATTCATAATAATTGGAACAGTTCTTAGTTTGAAAGCGGCTTCTCAAGCGATCCTCCCCCAAAACCACTCTAAAAATTCACAGTGCCAGAATGTGTAATGAATCCTTTTGTTAGAGGGCCTAAACTCAGGTGATAGAGAAGCTGGGGACAAGGTTCATAGAACCTATGCCAAACTGTTATTCTTCTGAGACTCTTGCAGCCTTGTATCATGCCTTGGTCCATTCCTGATGACTTTAGATATTGATAAGCTCCTGCAAAATGGTTACTTACAACATATGGCCATTTAGTGACTTCAGTGGACTTCATGTGAGAGTTCAATGTTCTTCTGGATTTTCAAAAGCACTAGTAGTTGTCCTCACTCTATTCTCACTCAAGCCAAAGGGGCACGTGAGACATAAAGTCAAGATAGTGTTAAGTATCTTTAAATATGGTCCTCAATACTCTTTCAGGTATACGGTTAGTTACTATCAGTCATTATTGTGCAGGGATGAAGATTTTACAGGCTAGGACCTACCTAAATATAAATAATCTGCTGAATTTCGTGCAGCACAACTGCATATAAAAGTGTACATAGGCCCCAGAGAGAGTAAAACTCATCATTCAGCAAGGTACCACCTTATGATGGACACAGATAAATTAATTCTTACACAGTGAACAACAGGTTGCTTAGCAACAGGCAAACACAAGATAGGCTAAACTGGTGTATTATATTCACGGCTTCAGAAAAGCTAATTTTACAAAACCCTGGAAAATTTGAACACAGAGCTGCTTAAAAGGATTCCAAAGGAGGGTCTCACCAGTGCACTAATATCTTTCTCTACTGGAAATACTTTACCAGATACAGCCTTGGGTTACCTGCCCTTTTCAGACTTGCCCTATTTTTATACCCTGGCTGACCTTTGTTATTATTTCCAACTGATCAATCCCCAGCCTCTGGAAGAAAATCTTCTTATTAGTTCCTAAATACATGACCTGGCACTTTTCATTACTAAATATAATCCTATTCTATTACTGCAGTCCTTGAGGTCGTCCAATTTCTTCTTTGTATTGATAATATTTCCCAAATTTTGTCATCAGCATATTTCATTACCACATTTCTACTATTTCTGCCAAGATCATTAATTAAACTATTATATGAGATCAACCTCCAAAACCAATCCTTGAGGAACTCTACAGGCAATCTCCTTCCATCACAATTCTTTCAACCAACATGCTGTCATATTGTCTTTAGCCAGTTCTCCTCTCAGGTCCTGTATTTCTTTCCATTTTTGCTATTCTTCATTTTAACTATTTTCCCAAATGGTGGTGTAATGAATGGTCTGATGTAGATCAGATAGAATGTATTGAATTTCTATTACTTTCCAAATCATTTCAGAGTGATAAGGAGCTTTATATTAACATGGCTCATAGTCAGGAGTCTTAAGCTGGTTAGTTGGCAAATCTACTATGATTTATGTTCATATAACAAACACCAGGACAGCAGAGAAATTTCAGAAGAATAGTTATGTGACCATCTCAGGTAATATCTTTAAAGAAATACATGTTTCAGACATCTGAGTAACTAGTTTCTCATCAAAACCAAGCAAAATTGTAGAGAAACCCAGAAATGCAGATAAAGGATTTCTACAAAAACTTAAGTTAGGAATACAATTAAAGTCAGGAATTTTGATTTCTATGGAAAACGGACCTCATCAAACAAAAGTGGTTTCATTGTTGCTTAAAACTGATGAATAAAGTTATATACACTTTAACACAGAGAATTACAAAGTATTTGATGTGCACTGCATAACACTGCGATTATTAAATGAGCATCATATCAATAAAGCACATGACAAAAAGATTAAAAGAAAGAGATGAAGAAGGGTACAAAATTTCCAGAAATCATGGTTATTTGGAAACTTTTAAAACCTGAAGTTTGCACATGAAAACTTGAAATACCTTTTGAAAATGGATGAACTTATTAAGCAAGCAAAGTCAGAATCATCCTGGAAATTCAAGAGATTCTTTGAAATGGGGCTGCACCATCCCTGTGATCAAGCTAAAAAACTGACAGACAAAGGAAGGCTGAGAACTTTGACACAAGGGGAATCTGGTTGTAATCCAGTATAAGATGCTTCCATATTGAAATACCTTCAAGAACTGTTGTCATAACAAAACATGTCAGTGTTTTTTAGGCAGTCCCAAGGGAACTGGTTCAAGACCTGATTCTATTCAACATTTTAATTAGTGAGCTAGTTAAAAAATATTACACATGACCATATAGTCAGCAGAGTAATAAATAATCATGGGAAAAAGGAATCATGCAGAACAATCTGTCTCGCTTGCTATGTGTGGTCTCTGTTTAAACAGCATATAATTTAGTGGTGCAAAATGCAAAGTTATATTTGAAGCAACCGAGAGTAGAGGCAAAGCCTACAAGAATGGCAGACTGTATCCTGAAAAGCGGTGACTAAAAAGCATCTCAGACTCCCAGCAGATCAGCAACTAAACATAAACTCCTGGTGCACTGCTACCACGGTGCTGTGTAGGGTACTGATGAGAGTAATCCAAGAAGATTGCATCTAGAACTAGAAGTTAAGTCTAGAAAAAGTTGTTAAAAATTCAGCAGTATAGAAAAGAATATAGAATTATTATGCATGCTAAACAAATGACAACATATCCTATCATATGTCAAACATTCTCTGTATTTCTTAGACTTTAAAAAAAAAAAGACTATCCAAATATTTTTTGTATTCAAGAAATAGTACTATTGTCACTTTCATCTTTCTCCAGCAGTAAAATAAATCCTCTAATATCAGGAGTGTAACTGTGCAGACATCTAAAGAAGAGTGAAACGATCACTAACACATTGTAGAAATGTAATAATTAAATATAAATTGCTTTTTCACACATAATATGACAAGTGCAAGGTCTGATATTTCAGCAACGACATGATTGATAGAAAGTGCTGCACATATTCCATTTCCTTTTCAATGATCTGTCCTGCCAATGGTATACAACTCCCATTTCTACACTGATGGATCACAAAATGCTGGATCTTAATTCTGTCACTGATACATTACAGAATATTGCCTGTCCTGGGCTTCAGGCCATATTGAAAGAAATTCAGCATTTGTAGTGGAAGCAGAAAAAATGAAATATTTCTCTAGCAAGATATTTTTTCCCCTGCTTTTGAAAAGAGAAAATGCATCTTGAAAGTAATCAGTAGCTTGGAATGTGAAAAGAAATCTCAGCAGAACTTTACGGGCAAAGTGGAGTAACAGAAACAGGTATCAGATGGATATTACAACCACATCATCATCTGGCTTATATGGCAGACTTATGAAAGTATGTATTTAGACCTTAAAAGAAAGACAGTGCAAATATCTGAAGTGCAAATGATGTATGGAATTACTATTGATAGCAACATTAAGAATAGACTGGACTAGACTAGGTCAGACTAGAAGGGACCTCCAATGGTCATCTATCCCAACCGCCTCACAAATTCAGGACTGACCAAAGGTTAAAGCATATTATTAAGGGCATTGACCACCTCTCTAAGAAGCCTGTTCCAGATTCTGTCTTGGTAAAGAAATGCTTCCTAATGTCAAATCTGAACCTCCCCTGGCAGAGCTTTGAACCATTCCCACCTGACCTACCACTGGATACTGGGGAGAAGAGATCGGCACCTCCCTCTCCACTTCCCCTTCTCAGGAAGTGTAGGGAGCAATGAGGTCACCCTTCAGTCTCCTTATCTTCAAACTGGACAAACACAAAGCCTCTCTCATAGGACATCCCTTCCAGCCCTTTCATGAGCTTTGTTGCCCTCCTCTGAATGCATTCAAGGACCTTCACATCCTTCTTAAATATTGGGGCACAGAACTACACACAGTGTTCAAGGTAAGGCTGCACCAACACTGAATACAGCAGGACAATCACCTCCTTCGACTGGTTGGTTACACTGTCTTTGATGCCCTCCATCATATTTGTTATATGATGCAAAAAATTACATAGATGGTGTGATTTATGCCAGATGTGGGACAGATAGCCATACAAGTTATTTAGAAAAGAATGCAACAGATTGTGTGGGATCAACCCCTGAGTGGGATGTCAGACAAACTTAACACAAAGGACTGCCTTACTAATTTTCTTTTGAAATTCCTTAGGACAGATAATGTTTGGAAGCAAATGACATTAACAGTTATTTTGCAAATTCACCTCTAGAAAGCTAGGACTTCGTTTGGATTTTTTTCCAAAAAAAGGTTCACATGCACAAATAGTAGCAGGGCCTATATCAAAGCTTAACAGCAAAATTTACTTTCGGGGAAAACGAAAACTAAGTGGGGTGGGGGGAGAGAGGGAGAGAGAGAGAAAGGGGGAGGGAAGATTCCACAGTGGTCAGCGGAGAAGAGAAGTGATGGGAGTTTGCAGGCAAGTGTCCCAAGAGATGTCCACCAACTTGGCTGAAAGATTACAGAGCTGCAAGGGAAAAGCAGACAGCAGAACTGGACAGAGAAAGCCCTTAGCACCATAAAGGCAAAGGGACCTAAGGCACTCTGTAATGTCACTGCTACGTGCCAATGCTAAATTAGAGAAAATAACCTCGGTAATTGTGAGGAGCAACAGAATTTGAACTCCAAGAAAGATTCTTAGGTGTATCAATTAATTCAACAGTTCTGGTCTTTGGGGAAAAATGTGTCTTTTCACTTGGCTTCTCAGATGCTAATCAATTCTTAATTATCTTTAACCGTACTGACCTGCTCCCACTGTTTGTGCCATATAGATTAATGAATGACATTCTAAAGAACACAGTATCACACTTGGAGAGCAAGGGATTCATGTATTATTCACTTTACATAAATAAATACTGTTACCCCTTTTTGACCTAAGCAGTTAGCCAGACTTTGGGGCTGGCAGGTTGGTTGTGTTAGGAGAATGCTGATAATGCAATCTTGTTTACTTATGTCATTAAAAAAATACAAAATTATTTTTCTGTGAAGACAGAAAGAAAGAGGTCTTTTAGTTTAAAACTCTGCCCTGGAGTCCTCGGTCCCAAAAGCTGCCTTTCTCAGGATCACATTCCCAAGACTGGTTCAGGCTGGTATGCCTGGTACTTCCTTGGTAGCTCCTCTCTTCTCTCCTCTGAGTTTTCTACTTTAACAACACATCAGCCCCAAAAAAACCTCACCAGCTTTGCATTAGCTTTTCTTTCATACCCAGAAATACGTACCCAGGTCAGGAACCGAGGCTGCAGTCTAGTTCTTTGAAGAACTAACCGCTTTTTTTTTCCCAGTGGTTGTGCTCCTCTCTTGATGCAGAAACAACATATTTGGAGGAGGTGAGGGCTTTTAGAGGTCAAAGCTTGAAACATAAGAGGGAAAATGCTGTTGTGTAGGCACAGTAGGGAAGAGGACAGAAGAAGTCACTGTACATAAACACATGCCTCAGGAAAAGCCAGGAAAGAAAGAAAATAGACTTGAAGAGACGAACTGAAATTGGAAAATTATTTGAGCACTTATTCATGTTCACAAGGCTTTTTCTCCCATGGTGTCCACAGCCAAGTGCAACAAGTTTGTGGAAGACAATCCCTCCCAATACACTCTATTGAAAAAAAATATTCCTAGTTTTTTTTTTGTAAGGCTGAGAAAAATGGGAAGGATATTCTGAATTTGTGCTTTGTTCAGCTGAAGATAGAAATGCCTTTCTGGTTTTTGCTGTCCTTTTCCCAAGCTAACCTAATTTCTCCTGATCAGAGATTGAGTGATTTATTCTGGCTTCTGCCAAATGCCATGGCAGCCAACAATCTGTCAGAGCCTACCCTCGCCTCTTCCATGTTCTGCTATTCCTGGGAGGGCAGTTGGGACAGGTGCTTGGAGAAGGGTACTCTGACCGTATGGAAGGGAAAGGTTGAGGTCCTTAGGTCACATTTTTTTTGCTGCAGCTTTAGTGGTTTTATACCAAACAGGAATCTGGCTTCAGAATGATGATGGATGAGTCCTTTGTCTGACTCGCTGATCTGGACAGGAGTGAGATAAGTGCGAACTGGTCTAGCATTTTAAACCAAGGCCTGTAAAACAAAGAAGCAATTTTTTTTTTCTGTTGATATAAATAAAAAAGAAGGTTACATGGAGACACACCAGATACACAGAAGACTCAGAGATATACCTATGAACGTGGACAGAATGAAAATAACCCCTGCACTCAGATGCCAAAAGAAAAAAAAGAAGGCCTTTCTGACCTTATGCTCATTTAAAGCCTGTTTTGATAGATGAGGTGGGATTTGAGCGAGTACTTGAATTCAGTGCTGTGAGAATATCCTCTCCTGAGGTCTGCTCTAAAAGTGCAGTTCCTCTAGTTCTCCTGCGCAGAGTACAAGTGCAATAACAGCTTTCAAAGACAGCCAGGTAATAATATCGTGCCAGGAGACATGTCACCAATAAATACTGAATGGAAAGAGCATTTGTAGTGCCTTGGTATATCAAGAATTGATCCAAGTACTTCTCACAATTTAGAAGTTTAATCCTGAACTGTATATATTTTCAGAATTTAATACTTTGAAAGGGATAAATCCCTCATCAACTATTGCCCTACTCAAAACCTTGGACTTTTCCAAGGATAGGTACATATCTTTGTGTGTGGTGACATGAATGGTGATAGCAGAGTTTACAAATCTCTTTTCAAAGCACAGATTCTATTCCTTACTATGGATTTTGCAGCATTTTAAGTATCTTTATATGTTCTGCACCATACAGTCAAAATCTTTATAGGAATATGTGCACTAACGTAACCGTTGCTTCAGGGCTTCACTGCATGGGAGCATGAGCGTGCTATTTTAATTCTCTCTTTACTTCTTTCATCTAAAGAACAACATTCCATGACTAAATATGTAACTAGAGTTACCATAACCTGAAGAGAAGTGAAAGCCAAGGAATTTGACAATGTGTCCAGGGAAAAACATGGGAGAGGAGGTTCTTGCGGTCTGCCTTTAATGCAGCATGAGTTGGGGCCTGTAGGCCCCACACATGTGGAGGGTGGGAAATCAAGAAGAGAAATTACAAGTTCTTGCATATCTGTAGAGAAATGGTATCACTGGGATAGAGAAATGTGGTGGGACAGATCATATGACTAAGCCCTGCAATGGCTTTTTGTCCCATTTTTTTACATCAGAGGACAGACCAACACAGGTGCCATTGCAGTATATATGTTACATATCACCTGATCAGGAACACAAGAAGACAAATCTCCTTAAGACACATCTCTTTCATGTGCTCTGGTAAGCGTGAGGATTTCAGCAACTCCAGTATCTGCTGGGAGGACACAGAGGTGGGTGCAAACAATCTGGGGGATTTCTGGTGTGTGTTGATGAGTTGAGTTCCTCCTCATCAAGG
This sequence comes from Scolopax mira, assembly GCA_004320125.1. Taxonomy (NCBI): domain Eukaryota; kingdom Metazoa; phylum Chordata; class Aves; order Charadriiformes; family Scolopacidae; genus Scolopax; species Scolopax mira. The sequence continues at coordinate 33,968 of BJBW01008819.1, forward strand.
AGGTCAACTGACGAGGGAGATGCTCTGCTGGACCTATTACTCTCACATAACTAAGAACTGGCCAATGATGTGAAGGTCAAGGGCAGCCTTGGCTGCAGTGACCTTAAGATCGTGGAGTTGAAAATTCTGAGAAAAGTGAGCAAGACAAGCAGTAGAATCACGACCCTAGACCTAAGGAGAGCAAGTTTCAACTTGTCAGGAGTCTTCTTGGCAGGATTCCAGGGGAGACATTTTCAAACAAAAATTGAAAACTTGGAGAAGCAGCTTCAATATTTTGAAATATTTATACTTTTATGCAACTTCTACTATGCGATATCCGTAGCTTATCCATATTGCTATATCCATATAGCAATAATAGTACAGTCTTTTTTTCTTACCTTTATTTACCATTTAATCATTCCATTTGTTAGGGAACATTTAGAATCTCATTCTAGGATTCTCAAGAAGACAAGAAATACACATTTTAAAATTGCTGGGTACAAACTGCAGGATCGGATTCTTTTTAAATCAGAACTTAAAAGTAGAAAAAAAAATTCTGCCAGACTGTAAGAGAAGTTAGAGTTAGCCGAATTTCTAATGAAACTTGTTTACACAGCACTGTAATAAAAATATAGATGTTACGTATGTGCATCCTAAGCACGTCACATCACCAGTCTAAAAAATTTTATCTCACCCTGAAAGTCCTTGTAGACAACAGTTTGAAGTTAATTTCTTGTTTACTCAGGGATTTTTTTTCCTATTTACATGCCTTGAATATGTACAAGGTTAACTTTGAAAGAGGTGATGCATTCCCTCTGTGCTTTCCACATTGGGAAAGACATTTTGGATTTGTATCTGTTTTATCTTTATTTGAAAGGATTTCACAAATAGATTGCTTTATACTTCTCTTCATGATCAAAAGAGAAAAAGACCTGGATAAGCCATGATCAAAAGAAATTTTAAAACAATCCCATAATAATTCATCTGAACATAAATAAATAAATAAATAAATAAATGCAAGTCGGATAAGACTGAACAGACAGAAGGCAAATAAAAATCATAAATAAATAACAATAAACTTATGACTGTGCGTAAGACCTTTCATGCAATACAAAGAATCTACAAAGACAAAATCAGTAGCAAAGAGTGTTTATACTCTTTCTATGTAAAATGAAATTTTCTGCTTAGGATTGAAAAGATGTTTAGCAAAGATATCTTGCTTCTGCAATTTTGCATGGATTATTGTATATAGCTTGATATGCAGAATGATTTCTACAAAGGGGAGCCATCAGGATAACCACCATCCACATGATAGGAATTCATCAGATTTAAAAAAAAAAAAAAAAAAAAAGGCAAAACCAGACAGGCTGAAATTCCAGTATCCTCAGTGCAGCATTTGGTATAAAAACAATGAAATGACAACGTTGGTAACTGTTTAAGCACAGCATTTAATTCAATATTGAATATTGTTCAAGGCTGTGCCTTTGTCTTTAGGAAGTATGACAGTGCAGTAGATTTCAAACCTGTAAAGATTTAGAGATGATATTTTTTTTGTGAGCAATTGTACTGAATTCCACAGAATTTTCAGGATAGAAAGTTTATTTTGCCTATTATGCATGCTCTAAGGCAATTACAATGCTGTAAATTTATCATTGCAGTAATTTATCACTGGTGTAGACCAATAATTAAGTCAATCAACATGAGGCAAGTTTTTACTTGCTCCTTTAAATCATCTCTAATATGCCTTAGACAATCACCATATTATGACCTGGAATTCACTCAGCATCAAATAGAGGATGACTGCTCATATAACAGGTGAATTTTAAAGCTTTGTGAAAAAAATCTCTATGGGTTCTTTCCAAAAGCAGTGGAGAAAAGACAGTTCTCAAGTGAAAAACGGAGCAGTTTAATTAGGGTCCAATTCTGAGCCATCCATAGAAGGAGCCTTTCAATTAGCTATAGCAAAAGCCTACAGAAACTAGGGAAAAATAGGTGTTAAAAACACCCTCCTCTGTCACTATAAAACTGGAATCACGGCTGTTGAATGGTTATTACAGCTTAGGGTGCAAAACCTTAAACTAATTATCATTAGGTCTGAAAAAGAGAGGACAAAAAACCCTAAGGTTATATCTAAATGGATTAAAGCAGAATGTATAATAAATGGTTACTCACACCGTCTAGTCCTGAACTTCAAAATAATGACTAGTGAATGCATTTCCTGGGATGTCCCAAGTGATTTACAGATTTATCATTCTTCCTCGATATCGGTATTACCACTGAACCCTGAGGCCACTGTCAGACTTCCAACAGATAGTGTTCAACATCTTCAACAGTTTAAAGACAAGGAAGACAAGTAACATTTGAGTGGGAGATAGAAGACTAAAGTCATATACATGTATACTAAATTACTTATCTACATCTGGCAATTTCTTGCATTTTTACAGATAAGGTTGGTGGGACTGCTTGTTATTCAGATTGGTTGACATTTCCCATTATAGCATTCTGCACTCAGTTGCATATAATGTTGCAAAAATTTTAGCAGTTTCAACTAAAACTTTTGTAAACTCGAAGAAAAAATATTCTGAGGGCTATTTGCTCTGTAAATATCTGCTACTCAAATGCTTTGACTTAAGACATATTTCTAAAACGTGCTTTATCTAACTTCATGCAAATATATCTAAAATTGTCCAGGTTGGAAAAGTCAGGATGTCGCCATTTACACATGCTCTGTAAAACCTTTTGATCTTAAAAGCTTTGGCTTGGGGTAGATGTTTTCTTTGCTGGGTGAGCTTCCTTCGGGCAGCTCAGAGTAATACTTTCTACTCCATGAGGAGTCCAGGAGAAGATTCTGAACATAGAGCAGGAGCGCACCCTTACACCTTCACTGAGCACTGTGGAAGTGTGGACAAAACTGGAAAAGAAACAAGCTGAGCCTAAATGGGTATGAAAGAATGAATAAGGGCCAAAAAAAAAAAAACCCACCTGAGGGAAGGCATTACAAAATTGGATCTAGGAGGGCTGTGGGTAACCACAACCACACAACGGTAGAAACTAGCAAGTGAAAACCACCACTGGGTGGGCAAAGACCAAGGAAGACAGAGAGAAAAACAAGAACCAGGGAATAGGATGCAAGTAGGTACAAAGAAAGAACCAGAGGGGTTAGTGAGCAAAATTAGCTGTCGAGGCACTGGGGCTGAGATGGGGAAGGGGACCAGGAAGGGCAAGTGTAAGGTGGTGGGACAGATCTCAAGAAGAGCTGGGATCCTGGAGGGAACCAGAGCAAGGTCTCTACCATGCCGTGGCTGTAGGAATGCAGGTATGAGAAGAACAGAAAAACTAATTGAGAAGAAAAGAAAGACAGACCTGGGACTAAGCAAAGAAACTGAGGAAAAGACAGGGTCTGACTGGTCCAGAAGATTAAGAGTGGAGTAGAGAATATGGCAGAAATCCAGAGTGAAGGGAGCAGTTGGATAATGCCCTGCTGCATCCTGTCACCAGGAAAAGGCAGAGGATGAATTCCAGGCAAAGCCTACTTGGTCAGTTGAAGAGTCACCTATGCAATCAATTTCTTAATAAAGGAATCATTTGACCACCCAGTAACGTAGTCAAGTGGCCAGGGAAGGCGTGCCTGTTCTGTGTGTGCTAATTTCAAAGCTTAGCACAATATCTCAGATTCTCAACTTGGTAAAAAACACCGGAAAGGAACCCCAGTGCCAAGACAGGGGTCTATAAGATGCAAATTTGCTTTATTCTCCACATCTGGCAGTGACAAATGACAAGTATGGCAAGAAAAACTTAATGTGCTACTTAATCACAAATTACTAGAAACCACTAGGGAAAGACAATGTAAGTTTGTGTTTGATCAGTTGATGATGTCATTGGTAAAAACAGGAAGTGGCCTTAGAAGCATCTTCAGAAAAAATCTGTCTTTGTTTTTCGTAAGATTATACAGAGCTACACTTTTTGTTTGAAAAACAATACACTTCTCAAAGACATGTAGCAATACAGTAGCATTTTTCCATTTTCCTGTTTTATACTGTGGAGGTCTTTATCGTTCAGTATCATAAATAACAAATTGGATACTGCTCCACATTAAACGATGCCAGAGCATAAAAGTGGCACTGGTGCTTCATATTCCAAGAATGGAAATAGATAAAAATGTAAGATACTTCAAAGCATTTTCTGGAACTTTAAATTTTGTAATTGATATGTGAATAAGTGGTAAAACATGATAAAGATAAGGCAGTTCTCAGTGCTATAAAGTTTATACAGACTAAATTCTTTTAATATATATGTGAGTGAGAGGAAGAAGCTGCAATGCCTCACAGATCAAGCACATAGCCATAATTTTCTACATGCCCTAAGATACCTACACTGACACAATGGCTTTCATTCACTTGTGCAAAACACAGAAATGCATTCCAAGTTCCTCTTTAAGTTCCCTTCTAACCCTCCAAAAGACTTTATACTGCTGAAAAAAATTACTTTTGAGCATTACTAAGACAATATCATGAACCTCTAGCTCTTTTTACTGCTTGCCATCAGTCTATTTGAATATCCATACCTATAGGTTTTCATCTTGGATGTTAATGTTGCCACTAAATACCACAGATAGAAAATCTGAGCAAGTAAATGCAATCCCCCAGCAGTGCAAGAGGTGGCACATATGACTTTCAACTCATTACATGAATTTCATGTAATATGTAAACAACAGCACATAATAAATGGTCAGAAAACAACTAAAAAAAAGATCTGTTCTCTCATCTGATAATGTTCTAGCATTCTAGGACAATTTCTAGCAGATTCTAGCAATCTAGGAATTATTTGCAGTTACATATTTTTAAAAGTGCAGTTGTGATTGTCAGGCCAATGGCTTCCTTTTGAATTTGCTATTTCACTTAAAGATAGTTTTACATTTTGGGCTTCATTCAGATATTGTCACTGTTGCAGGATTTTTCTCCTCTGTGGCTGTCACTGCTACAAGGCTTGCTTTTTAAAAAGTCACATTGGTGATTTGATAAAACCTCTTAGAGTAAATCCTTTAAAATTTTTTTCAATGCATTTTTAAAAGGAGAACTACAAAATATCTGACTTAAATTACAATACATATACGTGGGGATAATTACCCCGCTAAGCACTCAAATTGCAATATGAAAAGGCTGTAATGTTTTCCAAAGCAATTGTTCTATCTTTGCTAAATTACAACCTTAATTGTAACTCAGCAAATGTTTCTAGGCATCTGTAACCAACATTATGAACAGGATGATTCTGATTACACATTTTTTCCTATGGATTATATCTCTGTTCTCTAGTTCACCTGTCTTGCAGTCCTGACAAATTCCAAAGCAGAGGAGCACCATCTAGTTGTTTCTATAGCAAAGCTGCTGTTCTTTTCTTTAAAAGTATATCCTGTTTTTGATAGTATCAGAGATTATTATCAGAGAATCATAGAATCATAGAATTGTCTGGGTTGGAAAGGACCTTCAAGATCATCTAGTCCAACCATCAATCTAACTTTGATTAAAAAAAACCAACAAAATCAAACAACCAAAAAAACCCCATCTCTAAA
>BJBW01008819.1:39604-64721 GCA_004320125.1 Scolopax mira
TAATATTTATTTCTACACGAACGCAAGGAGAAATTCAAGCAGGGAAGAACTTAGCATAATAGATTTGCTTGGCTCTGATGCGTGTGTTTACAAGTAGGATTTGATAGCTAAACAGAGGGCATCTCAGCACCACGCAGCAGCAGGAAGGATCACAACGATTCCTTTGTCCTGTTCTCAGGGATGTGATCGAGACATTCAGTCTCGTGTCAAAGTCCTCAGCCAAGGGGAAAGGCCTAAAGTAAACACCTATCACTCAGATGGGTTTAGCTTTTTCACTTTTAAATTTAACTTTAAAATATTTTGCGGTGTTTGGGGTAACACAATCGGGGCTTTTAGTCCTAATTTTAGCACCCTTCTTCTTATTGACTGCAGCAATAGGTGCTTTATGCAGACTGCAGAAAAGTGCAGAGTTAGGATCTTTGTTGTAATCAGCTCACCCGCAGAATAATACTGCAGACTATCCACTAAAAAATTTAAATGGATAATTTTACCTCTGAAGTCTAGAGTTTGTCAGCATGCTTCCATGCAGTATCTGTAATATACCAGAAGAAAAGTAGTACTTGGCAAAAACATAATACCTAAAGAAACCTATATAAGTCTGCCTATAAAAGAGTCTGGCAGGGGAACTAAGAAGGTCATTGTATCATTTTTACAGTTTCCCAAGTGAAAATTATCTTCATCCTGAAAAACCTCCTAAGGCTGCATATCGAAAGGCACCTGGAGACCTACACTATATTCTAGACATTAATTTAGAAAATCTTTAAAGACTGTAATAGACAGAAGAAAAACTATCTTGTCAGGGGTGTTCTTCTTTGCTCTGGGCTGTAAAAAAAAACCAACCAACCAAACAAACAAACAATATTTCCAAGTTACAAACTAAACAGGCTCAGCTGTTCCACTGCAATGAATTGAATGAGCAAGATCAGCTACGTATAGACCTGTTCTCAGAGACAACAGAACGGGTAAACCAAAGGTGGAGAATTGTACACAGGTCTATAGACTTAATGAGGGAGTTGCTATGGGACAGCAAGGGAAAGCACAAAGCACATATTTGTCTTCAGTGGTATGGCAGAGCTTGTAAAGAGTTATTAATTGACTGAAGAAAAAAGGTACTAAAGAGCTTGAGAAACAATACTCTAAGTCATTCAACGTAGAAGCTTGTCTGAACCTTTTACATAATTCACTTTATAAAAGTTGGTACCCCAGGAAACAGATGGATGCTACAAATTAATTTCTTTGAAAGAACCCTTAGAAGCAGTTTTCTGCAACTTCTAATGAGGTCAAAGTTTAATATAAAATTAGGTAAAGATCTAATATTGGAAAAGGACATTTAAAGTTAAAATCAGCGGAATACTTTCATGAATATCTGCTAATGGTGGGAAGATTGCCCTTCTTCAGCTTTGGTTTTCTAGGAACCACTAAGCTAGAGGGACTGCAAAGACTGAAAGAAAAAAATCATGGCTGTCCCCAGGGCTCCAATCTTCCACCTAAACTATGGGTGAAGTTACAGTAAGTGTCTCACTTTTTGTTCACATGACACAGACTGCTGCAAGCTGCTATTTACTCTCAGGTCTACAGAAACATCCTGGGCAAGGAGAATGAGGGCTCTAGAACTGATTTCCTCCCTCCCACACCTTCCTCTTCCAACACCCTGGCGAACTGTTGGCCAAGAACCAACAGGGGCAGGAATTTGCAGAGGAACTGGTGTTGCTGCAGCTGCTGTTCCTGGTCCAAAATGAAGTTTCCAGGCTTGTGGTTTGTTTTTTTTTTTTTTCTTTTCATTTGTTTTTCAAGAGGGAAAAGGCAGGACAATGGTGAGGTCAAAAGATCAGCAAGGGAGGTGTTATGATAGCGTGTCAAAGGAAAGTATGCTCAGCATTTTGGCAATTGGGGATAGTCAGCTCTACTCTGTTAGGGAGTAATACCAAAGGTTTTCGTTCATTTCTGGGTTTGAAGGGTTTGTGTTTTTTTTTATGGTCTGTACAAATCCTCTGACAGCTTGGCTTACTGCTGCAACATTTGTTTCAGGAAAGAATCAGTTTATTCATAAAGCAGCCCCTAGAGCGAGGAGAGACTGACCTCTTTGCAGTGAGAGAGAGATGGTGTTGCTGGTGGGCAGGAAGCATCAAGGACATCATTGGTGGTGCCAGGCAGCACTAGCATATGCGATTTAACACTTTTCAGTTCCGGATCTGAGGAAACTCCCTTTGGCTCTTCTTTGTGTAACAGGAATCTAGACGAGAACCCATGTGGTCAGTAAGTAGTGGGTTTGCTTTGTAAATGCAGTTGGCCAATTTGGTAAGTGTACTACATGACTGATAATCCCAGGAACATTTTCTTTTCCCAAAAAGGTTTTTCTTTTTTTTTTTTTTTTTTAATGTTTGTGAACAAGTGCAGTAGCCAACGGTCTTTGCCAGAGCCTTGCTTCCTTACTAACAATCTTACCTGGACCTCAGCCATGTTTCTTCCCTGCTATTCTCTCATTTTTCTGAAATGGTCTTGATCGCTCTGCTTCCTCTTTCCCTGTAGCAAATACTGTTGATGGGAGAGGAAAACACACTCTCCTTAAAGAATATGTACAACTCCATCCTGTTTACTGCACTTTCAGACTGACCTCTTGGTCAAAACAGCACAGCTACACCATTTTATCACAATAAATTACAACCTCTTGAAACAATGAAACTGGAGTTTAAATGTTTCTGCTAAGTATAGCAGGACATAAGGGCACCTAGAGAAAAAGCAATGAACACACATTAACTAATTAATTCTTATAGCATTTCAATGCTACAGGGAAGTAGGAATGATTAAATCAGAGCGAGAAAACAGATGCATCTCCTAACATCTTGAAAATATCTCATTGCAGGTTTCTCACATTAAAAAGTAAAAATGTTTACATTGATTCCCCTCACACTACCTTGTTGGTACCTGTTTATATTCAGAAATGACACCCTTCAGTCATTATCTATGAATCACTTTGGTTACCCTTGAATTTAGTAAATAAAGTCTTTATCTCTGTTGGTCAGATAGCCTACTTTCAGAGCAGGACAGAAAGGGCAATGTTATATGATGTAAAATAAAACTGCAAAACAATTGCAAAAATTGCTAGCTGTGATTCCTTTTTAGTTTGTAAGTGACTTCTGAAACTTATCTGAGGTTGACAAGTTATGTATACTTTTAAAAAATGAAGAAACTGCTTTCCCTGCAGTTTTCATTCAGATCAATGATGCTCCTGATTTTCTCTTTGTAACCAGAAGTATTGATCAGCTTTGATTCATGTAAAGATCATCTTCTGGTGTGTTTCTTTCTTGTGATGTGCTGGATATAATCTAATTTTCTAAAACTCAATATGCTTGTTTTACTAGCAGAAGTCTTTTTCTTCACTCTTGCTTTCCCCCTCCAAATTATGTCCATTTCCTGCCTTCATCAATCAAACATTACTTATTAAGCAATACATGCCATACCCTGGTTTCATAGTTTGGGTGTACTGATCCTGATGTTATGATCACAGACAGGTCTGGGACAAGGACATGATTTTCCTTTTTCTCTCTGAAGTCAGATATGAATAAAGTCCTGAATTTTTCTTCTCATACAACACAGGGTCACAGTCTGGAAAAAGCAAGGATCACCACTGAATAATGCAAAGAAGAGAGGCCATCTATAACACAGCTGTCCAAAAGTGAGGCTGTAGTTCATAATATGCTGTCTTTAACAATGAAGCTCACTTAAGAAGTTTCTCATCCTCAAGAGCTCCTTCTGACTCCTCCTACCTGCTCTGAATCAGATCATTAAAATGAAATCACCATTGTTTAAAAAAAATGGGTCTTGGAGAAGACCCTACCTTTAACTTGAACGCAACCAACAATGTATCATGAACATGTAACAGCTTAGTGCCACTAAGAGAGGACAGCAAACAATGGGTATTATAGTGTGTGTATGGAAGGGATAATTTCTTAAGCCTGTTTCACCTTCAAAGATGTTTTATCATGGATGTACTGCATGAAAATTGTGTGCCCAACTACTTAAGGTCTCTGCATTTAAAACAAGAGGAGCCAATTTATATCCTTGGTGTTACCGTGAAGTTCAAAATGCCCCTGACATTTATCGTACTGAGAATTACAATGAGCATAATTTGTAGTAGACTTGTTAAACTGTTAGAAAGCATAGATCATCCTAGTAATATTTTCTCCATGCCTCTAATAAAACATACACAGACCAGATTCAAAGTTCTCCCCTTATAGGAAGAGAGGAAGACATAGACCTCACTCAAAAGGACAAAGACTTTGTTCACCTTATTTTTTTGTCCTGGGCTTTGCTGCTCCTAAAGTTTCTCTCTGCAAGTTTCTTTCTGTCTCTTTGTCAGCCCCAAGAGACATTCAAATTATTTTTATAACCCAATATATTGCCAGCAAGAACTCTTTGTTCCAAGAGGAAGGCAAAGCAGATGAATTCCACATCGCTGAGTATATTCCTAGGGCATGAATTCTTTCACAATCCCATATGAATCTTTATATACTACTTTTTATTTGAGCAGCTATAGTGGTGCAACTTTTTTCCTAATAATATATTCACTTCCTTTTTGCCTGATATAATTTTGCTGCTATCTGCAAGTCCTACATAAGAGCACAATAAACTGGTTCTTTGCCCAAATATTCTGTCATTTTTGAGAATGTTAGTCTAGGCATAATTTTTCAAAATCAATTACCAGTTATAGATGCTCAATCCAATCTTTATATGTCTTGTTTCAGAGGAAGGCAGATGATATTTTCTAAGACCATCAGCATTTTACCAAGATAAAAAAAGTAAACAGAGGCCATGAACATGCAGTGAATTTGTCATTCCACTGTAACAATTCATGTACGTAATTTGCCTCTTGTAAACATTTTCTTGCTAGTCGGTGAGAAAGGGTAATCAATCATTCACTTCCTTCTAGGTAAGAGCAGCTACTTTTTGGCAGTTATTGGACAAGCTGTTGTGCTGTAAATTAACATGAATTCCATAGCGACTTCTCTATAGGCTTGTAACTTAACAACAAAAATGTTCTATACAGTAGCCACAATGAAATTTAGGCACACAACATTATCATTAAAAGCCTAATCACAGGTCTGGAGCCTACTAGTCATGCCCAAACTGCTTCTACTGCCAGTCATATCTTCATGAGTCTCAGGCCTTAATTTCTAGCCAACAATGTGAACACCTCAACTAGGTGAAGAGAAATCAGTTTCAGAAAATGTTATGAAGTGCTGCTGGGCTGCATGAAAGAATAGCTTTTTTAACTTTACCAACAGACACGTGGAAATATAAGCAAATTAACACCATACAGCAAGAATAAGGTAATTTTTAAGTTCAGGTAGTGCCTAGCTTTGTGTTACACAATATATCGGAACGACATTATGTGAAAGAATTATAGAAAACTAAAGTAGCTAGATAACCACCTCAAAATAATCTCTTGTACTTCATCCTAAACCATCTTTATTCTAAAACTTTGAGATGCCTTAAAAAACTCAAATTACAGTCATGAGTCAGTAGCTTTCACTATTTTCCATTCTATGGATCTCTACAGTTTTTCCAATAGATCTATATGTCACTTTCAATTTTCACATTCATTGGATTATTGCATAACAAATACCCTTAATTCTGCAAATCCCTAAAAAGTTATTTATGTATCTGTAGCTCACAGGGTAGAAACACTGTCATAATAAATATAATCAATGGAACTGTTCTGCAAGCATTACATAATGACACTGATACCTTCTTTTGTTCTTTTGAACAGTGACAAAGTTTTTTACAGTTCTGACAGGTTGTGGGGTATTCTGATGATGCAAATACACTCTACCTCCTCCTTGCTGAAAGAGAAATTTGAATCCAACTTCAAAAAGCTGAAAAGCAAACAGGTTAATCTTTAGCGCTCCCAAGTCTCCCATCTGCCAATTTCCTTCTTCCTTATAATGCATTTCCCAATTTTATTCCATTTAATATGAGATGGGCCATATTCATTGTGATCATTTCATCAATCATCATTTCACAAAAACATGTGCAAATGGGTTTGCTCTACTTGAACATAAATAGATGTTTATCTAACATTTGTCATTTGCTCTTTTGCTGTTTGTCTATAGTCTGCTTGTACATCTAACAGTACTGAGAGTTATACTTAATTCTGCTGCACTTCTTTCTTCCAATTACTGTGGTAACAGATTAACCAAGCAAAGCTAGAGACATGCAAAAAACTTTTTGCAGCTCTTATTCTAGATACTGTTTAAACATATTTGAAGAGAAGGGGGGAACTGGACAAGCACAAGGAAAAAAACCACAACACTTTCCAGATCATACATTTTATTAGAATGTACAGCACACAAAAAAGGCATTAAATAATGAGAACTCCAGTTGACTTTATAAATAATTTCTATAAAGGCTACACCAAAGACTAAGAGCTCCATAATATCCTGAAAGCCACCATTCCCAATGGTGACCTGTTCATAGAATCATAGTTGGAAGGGACCCATAAGGATCATCAAGTCCAACGCCGGGCTGCTCACAGGACTACCAGAAATAAAACTGTATGACTTCAAAAGTCATCCAGATACTCCGAACTCTGACAGGCTGTCCACTTCCCTGGGGGTCATGTTCCAGTGTCCAACCACCCTCTCAGTGAAGAACCTTTTCTTAATGTCCAATCTGAACTTTCCCAAAGCAGCTTCATCCTGTAGCCATGTCACTGGTCACCAGAGAGAAGAGATCAGCACCCTCCCTCCACTGCTCCCCTTGAGAAAGTTGTACATTGCAATGAGGTCACCCCTCAGCCTTCTCTTCTCCAGGCTGAACAAACCAGGTAACCTCAGCCACTCTTCATTAAGTCTTGCCCTCAAGATCTTTCACCACCCTGGTCCTCCCCTTCTGGACACACTTTAATAGTTTGATATGCGTACGTTGAGTCACTGATGGGATGTGGGCAAACTATGGTCACAAGCATGGCAGCATTCCTTGTTTTGCTGTCTGTTCCTGAAGAAACAGTAACAGAGATCTCCTCTCCTGTGTGTACCACTTCACTCTTAACACATCAGAAGCTCTGGTTGGCAAGTAAAAGAACTTTAGATGCCTTCAAGTGAGCTTTGGCCATTCATGTCGGGGAGGTATAAGAAGTTCACAATTACCTCTGTTCTCCTTGCTATGTGCACTGCTTCAGGAGCTGAGTCAGCTGCAGCAAATGTGAATCGGCGCCTTGCCTGTCTCAGTTCACAGCCTGAACTCCAAATTTACCCTACCATCGCTTTTTCTGAGACTCACATAAACTGTGGAGCTCACAACAGGAGATGGAAACCTTTTAAATTGCTCTCACATGTATCACCAAGACCTGCCTGGACACGCGCAACGGGACAATGTTTTCAAACAGTATCTTTTGGGCTGCTTTGCCAAGTGAGAATAGGATCATGAAGTATTTTGGATACTCCCCCTTAACGCCGTCTTTCATAGTCAGGATCTGCATCTCCACAGAGAGCTGTCTGGAGAGAAAGCAGTCTGCGGTCAATAGTCCCAATTGCTTGGGAAAATCACAAACTTTCAGCATGAAATGTCAGCACAGAGGCCCAGATTAAACCAGTTTTCCCACCTCTTCACAGCTGCAGTCCCAGCCTGAACTGCAGGGGGTGAAAACCATCCAGGGGGGCAGATGCATAAACCTTCTGCACCAGCGTGAACAACAGAGACACCTGCTTATTAGCATGTTGTTGAGTCGCTCTCAATTCCACCACGGGCTGTTATTTTTCAGCATGGGGTTGTGTTTTTCTTCCATGATAGGCCTTTGGGGTCATAGTGTGTCACAGACATTGTCTTACCCAGTGAGTTAAAACTTAACAAGGCTAGGTCTCTGTCCTATTATCAGTGCTTCACAAACTCAACATAAAGCCAGAGCTGTGTCAGCAGATTAACTGTGGATCTAAAAGGGGCGATTTCTTAAATTATGGGGTAGAAAGAGAAAATATAATAGGTGCCACTGCTTCAGCTGAAAGAAAAAAGAATGAACAGTTTTTCCTTTCCCGAAGAAGGTCTCGTACTTACTTCATGTCATTTTCCTGATCACGAGCATCAGCATTGGAAAATGAACAAAGTCATCTCATTGATGAGAACATTTAACAGTTTTGTAAGACTACATGATTCATAATATCACTCTTTCTTTGTGACAAGAAATAAATGTCCCTCGTAATCTTTTCCACATTCCATCAAACACAAATAAGGAGTGAGACTATCACTAAAGGTTTTTGACAATGACAAATACACATCCATCTGACAAGCTTATGCAACTTTTTTTTCCCCAATATTGCTCCCAATTGCTATTAAAATAACTAATATATTTTTCTTTGCTCATTTTACTAATATATACTAACACTTCACATAATATATAGTAAAATAAACAGGCAACATGCAAGATAAGAATTTTGCCTTTGTCTGTTGAGGTCTAATTACAGTGCAAAACAGAAAAGCTTTTATTGTTCTGTGGAACAGAAGTAGAAAGCTAAAACATGCCTTTTTAAGCATCAGTCAAAGGAGAAAAACAGGAAAACAAACAAGCCCCTGTTGGCAATCTCAGGAGGCATTTTGCTTGTGGAGAAGCAATGAGACTAGAATGCCTCGAGAGTACTGAGGCATGACTCCTACATCTTATTTACAGTAGTTCAACACCAACTACTGCCAGCGTGTGTCAGATTATTATGTGGTACCAAAATGGGCAGCATCAGAATTTTCTTTCACTGGTATGGCCCCGATTTTGAGCTATAATTAGCACCACTTTCAGCTGGTTTGCTGGCCCGTAATTCCACTGTGTGTAATCAAAATTCAGTTCTAACCAGCTGGAGGTGGCCATTCTTGGGCTCAAAGGTGTCTTCCTGGTGCTAACTAGTCAGGAACGATTTTGCTGACTTTTATACCAACTAGGACAGAAGAAAAGAAAAGGCATTTAGGGGCAACGTATGGTGTAGGGAAGGAACAAAACCAAAAATTGCATAAATCAGGACTCCTGAGATCATGCTAGCATACAGCTCATTTTCTAAACAAAGGTAACAAAGATCAAATCTATATTGCTTTAATAAACCAGTCAATATATGTTAAATTATTACTGCATATTAAGAAGAAGGGAGTTTGTTCAAGAAGTCATAAGTGGGGAAGGAAGACAGAGATCAAGGGTCACAGCAGAGAGAAAACTAAAGAATATTCTAATGGAGACCCTGAATCAGCAGTTAAGACCCAGGCATAACTCCAGTTAAATCTTAGATCCAGTTAAGATCCCATCTTACTTGCTATTTTAATTATGAGCTTGGAAGCGAAGGAGGTGTGTGCTAATAAAATTTGCAGATGACCTGAACAGAGGCTTTATTAAAACAGAGGCAGACCAGAATACAGGAACAATTGGATGAGCTCACATACTGGAATGCAATGAAATGAGAAACTAATAAACAAACAGCTACAATGTCAGAGCTCATAGGCTGTAAATATTAGCTTATTGCAGAATAATTATGTGGCCCTGAGAAAAGGCACATACAATCTCAGGAACTGTATCTAGAAGTCCAGTATTAACTTCATGGTACATGGCAGCTGAAACACTGTACAATTTGGTATGATACTTAAGAAAGTAACATTCAAACTGAAACAGGCACAGACAAGAGAAGGTAACTCCAAAAATGTTTTGCTATACAAGCATTCAGGTGTTAAATACACAGATTGACTGACTGGGATTTACTACTTTAAGGGAAGCAATGCACCCCAATTTTTTAAGTTTACCTGGGACTCATGACTCACACTTGGAAATCTAAGAATACCAAAAAAATTCAAAAGGTTAAAAATGTTGTCCGAACTGAAAACCACCCAACAAAAGAAATAAACAAATATCTCCCAGTAAGCATTACACAAAACTAGACTGTACTCACTAATAAGAAAGTTCCTTAATTGTTCTAGGTATTTTTCACATACTTAATGTCAAGTCTCAGGATTAATTCATAGCCCATCATCTGAACTCTGTTTCTGAGAAATTAACCTTATCTTTCTGTTACAGCCTTACAAAATATCAACCCAAAGCCCCCTTCCAATTTATATCAATCAAGGACTGGCTGAGAGGGAAGCTTTTGAACTACCAGAGAAATACTTGAGGATACAGCTCCTTTTTATATTTCACTTAATTTTGGAAAACTACTGCATTGTAGTTTTTTGACTTTCCAAGATTGTTTGGAACCACTTAGGTGTTTATAAGACTATTACTTTTTTGGGATTATTACTTCTTTGGGACTTCTTCTTTTTTATTAGAGGGTCAACTGAAAAGTAGCTTTCACCAGTCTGTCCTTTTTTTAACTTAATATAGCCTGTGTGAGTTGATACAGGCAGAACGCAGGAACAACCACAAAAGAACAAATTTAATTTCAGTACCTCATGGATCAGGGAACCTCGGAAGCAGCAACCAGGCAGGAGAGCAGAGGTTGCAGGGCCTGCAGAATGAGAGTCTTTATTAGCAGGAGAGTCCTTGTTAGCAAGGGAGTGAGGGAGCCAGAGAGCTCCCACTTGCTGTTTGGGTCTACATTTCAAGGATTCTGGCAGGCAGTTTTCTGCTGTGCTTTGATCTCTTCAACAGCAGGGCAGGAATCTCAGGCATGTTTGGTAAGGTGCCCCTGAGTCCGTCCCAGGACTATGTTATCTAAGTGCAGATGTTCTACTTGTTGAGCACACAAAACTAAGCAACAATTAGTGTGACAGATGTGTTTTCCAGCACCCCACATGTGAGTCACTTGAGCATATTTACAGTCCTCCTTGCCAATCTTCCGTTACTTTCCCACAAACCTCTAAAAGTCTTTCTTCCCAGCACAGCATATATTCTATAACTTGTATGTCCTAGTAAGTACTGACTGTACAGAAACCATGTCTATCTTCAGTTTGTGCTATATTCCTAGCTTTATAGGCCCTATGAAATTGCATATCATCAAGCCAAACAACATGCCTATTAAAAGCACGCTCACATTAAATTTACTTCAACCCCATTTGTTATCATTTTCAGAAGTTCATTATTTCACCAAAGTTGAAAAAGCCTTATGTATTCAAACTGGTAAAATAGCTGCTGCAAAAATATATTGCTGTTTTCTGTTAAGTACTACAGGATGATAAATGCTAAGGAGGAATGGATAGCAAGACAATACTGGCACAAGACCAGACAGCTATTAACTACCAGGGGAATTGTAAAGTTTTGTCACCATCTGACAATGAAGTTTTTGTAAAGCTTGAAGTAACTGTGCAGTCAAAACTTCAACAGTTTAAGACAAAACTGTAAATTCATGAGATGCTTTCGGTATTGTATGTATTTGTCTCCGTAATAAAAAAGGTGAGTATCCAAAGTCCAGTGTTCATGTGTAGTCCTAGTCTGCTTCAATACTGCTCCAATAATGAGCTGTAGCAGCTTCTTGCAGATACTACTCTTAATTATCTCTACCAGTGTGGTATGACAGCATACAGGTGTAACTGTACATTAGAACATATTTCCCTTTAGATTCTATAACACCTGCCACTACTTTCTAAAGGCCCCAAAACAGCCTGTGTTTGTTTTTTTTTTTACTGAAGATCTTCAATCTTGTATCCCAGATTAAGTATCATGCCTGGACACATGTACAGATTGATAGATTTTAATTACGCTGAAATTTTCCTCTCTGGATTTTCCTTTTATGAGAACTGATGGCTGTAGGATCCTGTTGTTTGTGTCAGCTTTGGTCATGTGGATTGAGTTGATGTATCCCACTGACACTGCTGGAAACTATTCACAAGAACATGTAGTTTTCATGGATATGGCAAAGATAGTACCACTGTTTTCTTATGGTGGTACTATCTTAGCTGTCTCTCATTAGATGGTTTACTATCCCATACCAATCGGAAGAAATTTTGGGGGGTGTGTCTGATGTTGAACCAATGCTTTTACCCAGCTTAACAGAAATTGATCTGCTTGCTCATTTCCTGAACATCCTACTTTCATTGTGTGTTTCCCAGGTATTTATTCTACCCATGAAGATAATCACAAATTTCGAAAAGGTGCAGAATCTAAGGAAACACTAACCCAGTGACAAGACCTACATTAATTTCAGTGAGGCGAGTTTTTCGAGATCAAATGCTGCCTCTTTGGTGTTAGCATTTCTATATCCCCATATAGATAGATATAGCTTTCACCAAGCTACAACACAGCTTTCACCAAGCAGGTTATCTCCGACAGTGTTGAGAACTGAATCTCTCTGACAGCATATATTTAATTCTGTCCTGCTTCTGCTTCAGGAATTGCCTTCAGCCCAGACACTGTGCTGAAACTAGACACAGCCTCATCTTTTCCTTAAGCCACAGTTGAGAACTTTTGTAAAAATACTTCATTGCTGCCTGGCAAAGAGCTGTGTATCATACTGACAGAAGTACAAAGTATAACTAAATACCTAAAAACATGTATGCGTAGATCGATTGGTCTCTTTATCCACACAGTGAATTCACAGGTGACAGGAAGTCTCTCACAGGTTCAGAGCCACCAGAGAGTTCAAAGGACATTGGTTCCCTAATGCGCCTTCCTACAAACTACAATCCTTCAGAGAAGCCCTTGAAGGCTCCTCATGGCGAACGTATGCAGAGAAAATTCACTTATCCTTTGGCTTTTCAAAACACTGATTCGAAATGCTGTTTTCAGCAGCATTCTGCTGTCCCGGGGACTCCCTCAGCACTACGCTCAGATGGAGCTGCATGGACTCAGCACACCTATGTCTAAAACGGACTTCAGGTCGCCGGAACGACTTTGGACAGTCGACAGCCACAATAAGGGAACACCATCCCTCGCCCCTCCGGTCCGCAGGCTCCATCTCAACAGCCAAGGCCGCTCACCCGCCGCCATGTTAGCCGGGCGCGGGCAGAAGGCGCAGGCGCGGCGGGGCGCAGCGCAGCGCGCAGGCCCGGCGGCGGTGTGTGGAGGCGGGTTTGAACGGTGGCGGGTACTGGCGCCTTTCGGTCGCCGCGCCGCGAATGGAGCCCGTCCTGACAGGTACCAGCCCGTCCCGCTGTGAGGGGCCGGGGCCGGCGGTGTGGCTGAGGGGGAGCCGCTGGGCTGGAGCGGCCCGGTTTTACAGCGCGGCCCTTTACCCGCTGCTTCCTGGCGGGTGAGGGGCCGCTGCGGGGGCTCCGGTTGGCGGTCGCCGCTCGTTTCCTTCCCCGCCTGGTCTTCTCTTTTGAGGTGGCCCACCGCCCGTTCCGGAATGGAACCAAGCCCTCGGGGCCGGTCAGGCTTCAGCTTGACCGTGTGTGGTGGGAAGCCCTCCCGGCGGCGCGGGGCGGCGGGGCGGCCGGGCCGGCCCTGGCGGGGAGGCGGGTCGTGGCCGCCGGTGGGCCCGGCGAGGGTGTGCGGCCGCTGGGACGGGCTGGGCCGGAGGCGAGGAGGGCCCCTCCGGCGGGGGAGGGAGCGGCTGCCCCTCGGGGTGGCTCCGCATCGGTGCCCGCCTCGGTCTCTCGGTCTTCCTGCCCCGGTCAGTCATTGCTGCGTCCCGTCTGGTGCCTTCCGCTTGTGTCGAAATTTCGGTCTCGTTAGGTTGCCCTCTGATGGACCCTCTTCCCCGCTGTCACCGCCTTCTCTGAGACCTCCTAGCATAAGTTACCCTGTACAAGAACCGTTTCAGTTTAAACAAACCCCAAACCCTTCTTCGTTTTCCTTTCCATCAACTGTACAAGGACTACAAAGTGTCTTGTCTTTTGTTGGAGCATATTTGCTTAGCTAAAATTGATTAATTATTGTAAAATACACCTTGGCTCTTACTGCAGGTGCACGTTCCTCTAAATTCCTAGCTTGGCCTTCATTGAAATGCTCCAACCTGGTTTTTCTAGGAGAATTATACCTATATAGGTTCTAAAATATTTGATGTAAGAAGAAGGTGCTTGTGCCTTTGTTTGGAGTAGACTTGTCTTAAGTTCCCATGTCTATCTGAGTTAGAGTACCAATAATGAGACTTTTCCCTGTGTTTTGGCTAAGGAAGTGTTTTATGAGAATACTTCTACTGTTGGGGTCAGTTAAAACCTACTTTCTGGTTTTCATTTAGAAAGAAGACCAATGATGCTACGTAATAGTGAATCAGAAAGACACATGTAGTAACTAAGATAACTAAGCAATGTTGGCCAAGGATGATCCTTTTAAATTGACGCTTTCCATTTTATTCATGAGTCCTGAGAGTTGTCTGGCCTGCTGTTTTTGTGAAGTTCTTTTGGGTGAACTGGCATTCCTCCAGTTTTCTGAGACTTTCCTGATTCACCATTCAAAATTGGAAATTGGCATGGCAAACGGAGGTGTATGTCACTTTAGTGCTCATCCTAAGTAAAGTTAATAAAGAGGTTGTTATGAGTTTAATTTGCTTATCCCTCCATGCCAATACATCTGGGTTGGTTTGTTTAAAGACCTTTTCAACCAAGGCTGATTTCATTCCTTGAAGAGATTGTTAACATGGTTGATAAAGGAAACTACTTAAATGCAGTATATAAAAAGCTGCATAAAGTAGCTGACATATTAGTCTGTGTTATGTATTTAATTTGGGGTGATTCAGTATAAATAAGGTGGAATTTCAAGTCAGTTGGAAATTGTTGAATAATATTTCTGCAGAGTTTTCTGAGGGTTTGGGGGAGGAATAATTCCATTATATTCTGTAATTTGTGTTACGTGAACTTGTCTTAAAATTTTTTATTAACCTGAATATTAAAAGTGATTAAATAATAACAAGATTAAGCTGTCATCTAAAGATAACGCATTGTTTGTTAAGCTGGTAGTGTGTTTTAAATAGACCAAGTGAAAAGTTTTTTAACTGGCGTCAAACTTCTAAATTTGTTCCATTGCAACTAATTTAAGGGATAGAAACACTCTAAAAATAACATTCTGCTGCTAAGATCTAATGAACGTTGAAAGCTACATTTGCTACTGAATGTGATATTGCAAAAAGTAAAAATTTGTTATTTTGTTGGAAATGCAGTTTTACCATAGTATGTATTTCATTAGCTGTTTGTTGTTTTCTGTCTTCTGATCCAGGTATTTCTGCATTTGTAGAAGTTTGGTCATCTAACAGAACAGAAAATTACTCAAAAACCTTTGAACAACAACTTCTTGATATGGGAGCAAAAGTAAGAGAACTAATTTGAAATTCAGAGCTTTCCTATTATATTTATTACAAGCTAGCTTGCTTGTTCTGCTTGTCATGTATATTTCTTTGTAGTATGAGTTCTTAAAGTGCAGGAAGGAAGGGAATAAATGAATGTGCTGTGAAGGGGTTCCTTCAGATGGGAATTGCATTTAAAGCCTCCCTTATCTGTAAACCTCTTTGTATATGATAGCACACATTTGTTGTGAAGTATTGGGTTTGCCACATACCGTGGGCAAACCAAATCTAAGTGTTGGATACCTGTGGTTTACAAGCGTGTGCCTGATGTTGTTTTGTTTTCTTTAACTTGTAGGCAGGTGCCCTGTTGTTGCTACAATATTTTTTAACCCCAGTACTGTGCTATTGCGTGAACTCCCAGTGCTTTTTAAGTAGGCATGTGTAGGTGTATCTTGCTGTAGTTTAGGAAATTTTGCTGATCTCCCCAAAGCCTCTCTTTCTGGATGAACTTAGCTGAGATAGCTATTCTACTGTTCTGTCACACTATCTTGTTATAAAAGCAAATACAACTCTCAAATAACTTGAGTAGGAGATACTGTTCTTTTGTGCTCTACTGTCAGGTCTAATCTGATGATACTAGCTTTTTCTCAAAAATTTTAACAGCATAAGGCTTCAGAATTCAAGTTGATCAAAAGTAGCTAGATATGGTAGAAGGGATCTTCCCCCTTCACTATTCCAGGCACTTCCCTTTTATCAGGCTGAGCACATGATAGTGAACTGACTTGGCTCACAATATCAGGGAAAAAAAATCTAAATTAGTATTTTGCTAAGCTGTTGATTCAAAGATCTTAAGCTAAGGTCAGCTGAGCAACAGAGGACATCCAGGGTAAGGGAGAAGGTAGGTGAGAGGGAGGTAAAAGGTGGTTCTCCTCCAAAATTTGGAGGCAAAGCTGTATCAAGCATCTGTCTCCTTAGGACATGAGCTGTGACCCAGATACTAGAATAAGCGAGTAAATAATTTTACCTGGAGTAATAACTCACTCCCAGAAAGAGTCATTGTATACCTAGATACTTAAATATCATTGGGTTTTGTCTTCTGACAATAAATCAGATTGCTGCCAGAAATTTTTGAAAAGGCTAAATAGTTTTCTTAAAGCCAGAGATAGATCCAACCTGTTGGGAGCCCAATATAGTGATGCAATTGAGATTTCAACAGAAAGCTAGAGCTTTCTGTTTCCATTCAGCTGAGAAGAGGCTGCTGTAAAATATGAATTGTATTGATCTCACCATGTCAACAATCACAGCAACCACCCAAACAGTTTTATATGTAGGATGTTTAGTCTCCACAAAAAGAAACTTTGTGAAGAGTGGAGTATCTAGAACTAAAAACATATCCCTTAGTTGTCAGTAGAGGCTGATGACTGAAAACTTGATCAGTTGTACAACATAATGAAAATGCCAGATGTGATATTAGCTGTACTGACTTAAGTTTTCTGTATTTTTCACTTCTTAAAGTGTTCCCATATAAAATTTTTGTTGTTTGGAGTACTTTCAGCCTTCCCTCAAAATAAAATGATCTTTAGTAATGAGAATTATTTAAAAGGATGAGACTAGATTACTCTAAGCCTGTGAGTTCTTTGCTAAATAAAAGATGTAATTTCTCATTTCTTTGGATAGTAGCAACTACTTTTTGTAGTGTCTATTGTATAAGAAATTATATTGGGCTGCGATAATAAAAATGTTTTAAGATTGGTGATACAGCTAGAGTAGGGAGATGAAAATGGTAACCTAAGTGAAGTTTGAAAACAAAAGGCTACTCTAGCCCTCTGACATGCATTGCATTGGCCTGACTAATGAAACTTGAGATTTGATTGCTTGAGGCTTCTTTCAAAGTTGGGAAAGATCAAGAGTCCTTGATATAATGTTTAGAATAAGTTTTTATGCTAATGATTTGTCCGTTAAAAGTGGACTACACTAGTCAGTTTAATCAGCATTTTCTGATTATCAGACTTTAAGATGAGTTCTCTGTGTATTTCTGCAGGTTTCAAAAACTTTGAACAAGCATGTGACCCATGTAATCTTCAAAGATGGACATTTGGCTACATGGAGAAAAGCACAGAAGATGGGTGTAAAAATAGTTTCTGTACTCTGGGTGAAGAAGTGAGTACCTGTGAATATAAAGAATGTGACCCATTCCAGAGATAGTGGATTCTAGTATTGTTTTATTTAAAAATTGAAGTAGTACCTTATTGGGTTTTTTTATGTCCTTGAAATAGTGATAAATCTATGAGTAAATGATAACTTTCCTGTACGTTATTTCTAATATAAAGCATGTTATTTGCATAAAAAGGTGAAATGTTGACTCTTGAAAAATGAATGTGTTGAAGTAGTTCCATAGTATATTTGTTAACCATTCAGTGTGACACTCCTTTGCTCTTAGATGGCATGCATAGGCAGTGGAAACCAGATATTTACGTGGAATAGAATTCTTCCATTTTCATATGGAAAAATTACATTTCATCAGGGACAGTTCTTGTACTTAATTCCTGTAGACAGAATATCTCCTATCAAGAAAGAAAAAGATCCATATGTAGTCTGACTCTTCATGCATTTGGCAGGTTCAGAGCAGTACTGGTTGAAGATTCTCAACTACCATATGGATAAAGTTAAATTTGAAAAAAAAAAATCATAAAAATATCAAATTTCAGCTGTGCAGCCTCTCCATGAGAATTTTCTAGTCCATAGATGCTTTTCTGAGTTTACAATGTGATTGTGAGGCTAAACTTAGCTTTCAGATGAAGTGTACCAACACAGTGTTTCAGGATATGCCTGTGTTAAACACTCTGATAAATTGCTGTGACGATGAAAATTAGAATATAAGTCAAGTAAAGAGGCTCTTTCCTGTACCAGTTGTAATATGCATGGAGAAAGAGCAGCCTGCTAAGTGCAAAAGGGGGGGAAAAAAAGAAAAAGAGGAGGAGCAGCAAAACTGAGCTTTGCAACCATATGAATGTAGGCCAGTACAACTGTGAAACCTGTGAAATGGCAAGTCCGTTAGCCAAAAAAAGAAATTCATGCAGTTCTGCAAGAAGCAGGATTATTTTTTTTAAAAAAAATGTTGGATATAGAAATTACATCTGCACAACCCAGCAAGGAAGGAATACCTTAAGCTCTCAAAAATGAGGGTGATGCAAAATTTTATTTATGTGAATAGATCTTTCTGGGACCTGGTGCTATCTGAGTGTCTTAGAATGATGGTCATTTCAGTAGGAATCTTTGGTTATAAAAATGAGTATGCTCTTCAGAGGGCTGAGTGTATAAATGTGGAATTTGAAACCTTAGTCACAGGTACTATTTGTGGACTTTAATATGCTACAGTAAAAAGGGTCCCAGAAAAGTCCAGGTGAGTAGCATCTGCAATGGATTAAGAATGAGAGAAATGTTTTCTCTCTCTAGAAAAGTTCCACAAGAGTCTCCTCTACAGTACTGGAAGGTACTGAGTGGATGAATGCTGTAGAAAGCTCATCCATAGAGAGAGATGGATATGTGGTGCTGTAAGGGACAGCATGGAGCTTTAAGATCCATGTGTAAAAGCTTCCAGAAACTTGAACTGTTGCTGGATACCAGCAACAAAGGAAAAGACAAGAGAAGGAGATCTTAAACTCTTTGGTAGGAAAGAGAAAGCTAACATCTTCTTGGTGTTTTTTTGAAGCATTCCTTGTATCATGTTCTGGACAAGGCAGGGTCTTGGTCTATGGCTTCAAAGATGCATTTCGTTGGAACTGGGGGAATTATACAAAATAGAGAGGTGTGTTTTAATGTGGAGGAGAACCCAAGCCCTGAATTATGATTGAACTTCTCCATAATCTTCTGCCTTTTAGTTGAAAGCTGGTGCCAAACAGTACATGAGAACATGCAACTTAGATTGATGCATTGTGTAGGCAGAATTCATAGGAATATCAGATCCTTGAGCAAGGTATAGGTCAGGAGCAGTAAAAGCTTATGTAAGAGATAGTAATGAGTAGTCTCACTAGTCATTCAAATGATTATTCAAATGAGGCACAGACAACGCAAAATTACATTGAGTGTGTACTAACATACGTGCTAAATTTTTTTGTTGTAAGATGAAGGAGCTGGACTGCCTGACTTTAAATTATATGCCTAATATATCAGTATCTCAGAGATCTGGTAGGCAGAAGACAGTCTACTGAACCCTGGGACAACATAAATGGGAAGGACTGAATAGGATGTTCCTGTTGAATGGAAAATTAGTTTGAACCTGATAACTGTGTAAGCAAATAATGCAGAGTTTGTATGAGTTGATGTTTTGGTGTTACTAAAAAAAGTCATCTTGATTAACCAGCTGCTCCATTCAGTAGCAGTGGAATGTTCTCAGAATGGTCAGAAATACTGTGAAATGTCATTTTAGGAAATGTAATAGTAAGGGGCAGCTTTCCAGTGTAGATTGGATCTTGTATGACTCCTGTTGGGGTCACAGTATTTTAGGTATTGTTTAGTTATAGTTACGTAGCACAAATATTTTTTTTTTTGGTCTTAATTGCTTTGTGGATGGTCCTTCAAGTTATTTCAGAGAACCTGCTTGTAAGTACAGACACAATATAAAATCAGTGTTCATACTGGAACACCAAAACCCAAGAAATTCTGTGACAATGCTCAAATTTTAAAAGGGTTCTATTTAAAATGGAAGAAGTTCTGTTAAGAAGAAGTTAAGACAGTGAAGGGAATAAAATTTTTGCTGGTGTCAAGGAGACTTTTCAAAGCATAAGTCCTCAAGTGTATCAGAAAGTAGATGATCATCACGTGTGAGGGGAAAATAAAGATTTTTGGGACTTACAGTAAATGTCCTCATAGCATTGACCCCTCATCAGTAATAAAAAGTTAAATGGAATAGAACATAAAACCTCATGTAGTGGAATAACAGCACTTTTATGATAGTTAACATATGAAATTTTGTAACATGCAAAATGAGTGACAGCTTTGGGATCACTGAAAATTAACATTTTAGTGCTTCTTCACCTCAAATACCTCAATGAGCAACCTAAAAAAAGTCAACACCCAACAACAAAAAGAACCCTACATAAGATTGAATTGCTGCAATCTGCATTCACTGTAAGAACACTTAATACTTCCAAATCAAGCCCATAATTGGGAATCTCTGCCTGTATATTCTTAGTATAGTAACTCACTCATGTTACAAATAAGATAAATGGATAAATCATTTACATTCGCATTTGTCTACAAAGTAAAAATTCTTGTATTTAATCGTCAAATTTTCTTCATTTAGCTTCTTGGAATCAATGAAATCTCTGAATTAATGTAGATTTTAATCTAGTCTGCATCTATGGGGATTAGTATCCAGCATTTAATAACAGCCACTGAAGTTCTAGCATGTTGAATATCATCTCTATTTGACGATATTTAGAGGTCCAGAGACCTCTAAACCCAGTTAGTTTGACCAATACATAGAGTGGTTTGGTTCTTTTCTTTATTCAAAGCTGAGTAACTAAGCATTAGATTATAATTCTACAGATGCAAATTTTGTATCGGTTAGATCACTAGGTGTCACTAGAATCACAGGTTTGAGTGATTTCTGGGGGAATTCTACTGTAGCCTACTAAAGTTCCATACTCTCCCATAATTGGCTTTATTATTTATTGTTGGAGAATAAAACTATATTTACCTATTTTGATCAAAAGAAATTTAATTTGTATATTAATAACCAAATTCTTGTCTCAACATCATCCTTAGCCTTCACAAATACAGTAGATTGTGTCCTATTCCAAGACAACATTAGTCCCAATGTTCTCAAGACAGTCTTTGACATGAAAAGACAGGAAGGACTAGGGGTAAGTTATCACCTGGATTTTTTGTTTTGTTATTGAAAAAAAGGTGTGCATACATATAGATTGTATGTAGTCTATATGTTATAAGCATATATGATTGCTCCTCGATGAGGAGCTATTTTTAACATTGCTTATACAAAGAGAAGGCAGACGATTGAGACTAACAGGGAAGATGTAAAAGGCAGGATCAAATGAAACCTCCTTCCTCACTTGTTCAAATAGAAGAATTTCCTCCCCCTGCCCTACCATGACATTCTATAGGTTGTAGTTGTCAGTTTACTGTCATCACAGTGACCAAGTTAAGGTTAAGCTCACTACCTAGAGAACAAAGAAAGTCTACAGTCCTCACAAAAGCCAGGTCAAGGTTTAAGATTCATAAGGATTTGGCCACATGTACTTTATATGGTGATTTTTGAATGTGTGGAAAATACCATGACAGTGGGAATATTTGACTTGCAGAACAGCAGTTTGGAGGTTATCATTAGGACAAAAAAAAATGGTATTGTGTCCTTTATTTGGTGTGTAATATATACATTATTTTTTTTATCATTACAGTAGGTAATTACCTTATGAAAGATTCTCATTCTTAAAACAAGCAAACAAAAAAAAAGAACAAAAAACAAAATAAAACACCAAACCTGCTCTAATTTATTATACAGGTGTCGAGAAACAGGAGTACATGTCGATGAATCCTTATTTCCTGCAGCAGACACTAATGAAGGATTACCACTACTGATCAAAAAAGTGAGTGTGTGTGTTTTACTTTTTTTTAAAATAGGCCTAGAGTAGGAAACTTTAAAGTTTGAAACTGACTTTCTCACCTCAGGCAATTGAACTGTTTATTTTCAGAACATTCTGTATGTTCATCTGAGTAGGTTTTTAAAGGTAAGCTATAAAGGTGATGATGTGACATCTTATCTGAGGAAAGGGTAATAAACATAGATATTTTGAACTGGTAAATAAAGAAATGAAGATTTAAATTAACTCATCATGATTAAGGAGTCAAAAAACCATGACTGCTGTGTGGCTTATTTCACTAAGTTGCCACAAACCCTAAAATTCTGGTATTTTAAAAAATAATATTTCAAGCCTTAGCTTTGCTATAAGCAAGAAAGAAAAGATAGTGACTTAGTTTCCTTTTTAAGAAATCTAACCTAAAAAAAATCTGTTAGGTTCGTTCTTTTTGCATATTAAAGTTCACTGCGGAAAATATTCACTTCTGTGATTATCTGTGAATCTCACGGAGGTGATAATAAGTAGCATGAACACTGATAATAAATGCTGTGATAAAGTAGTAGGCAAAGGGTAGTTACTTCTGTCAGTTTTATGTCATATAACTAATAGTTTTTTGTGTCTTATAGCACAAATGTATGCAGCCAAAAGACTTTGTTGCAAAAACTCCAGAAAATGATAGAAAGCTTCAGAAAAGGCTGGACCAGATGGCCAAAGAATTAGCTGTACAAAAGACAGCAATTAATGCTGGTAAGACCTGCTTTGGACTAATGTTTGAATATCCTACATTTTTTCTTTAAAGCACTTGATGGGATTGGGGTTTTTATTTTGTGGGTTTTTTTTGTTTTCTGGTTTTTTGTTTGTGGTTTTTGGGGTTTTTTTTTACCTTTATGCATCTCATATAGAAGTAAAGTTGACTTACTTTTTACAGAGTTCATTGCAAGTTTGTGGTATTAAGGCAGTGATGTTGGGTTTCAAGTTTTTTGGAAAAAAACCCCCTGCATCTGAAGCTATTGTAGTATGTAAATATTAATTTTTAAATGGAATTTCTTTGTCTGGAAGCTGATGTACCAGTTTTACTATTTGAAGACAATGGTTCACTTGGATACAGCCCTGTCAGTAAGATGAAAGATCAACACAATGCAATGGAAAGGAGAATAAAGGACATGAAGGAAAAAAGAGAAAATCTTTCCCTTACTGGTAAGAAGTTAAATTTTATTTATCCATGAACGTGCCCAAATGACTACTGTCTTTACTGCTGCAGTTTTGATGCACTTTGATTGCATGTCCTTACTTTTCCCCATGTGTCAAGCAGGTGTGAATGTTTTAGCTTTTAGTTTCTTTCTGTTTAAAGGCACAGGAAGTCATAGAAGACAGTCATTGCAAAGAGGAATCTCTTAATTACTAGACTGCTCAAGAAGACTAATATTTAAACTGGACTCTCTAAATATGTAAATTAATATTATCGCAACTTGGTGAAACTTTGCAGCAACTCTCTAAATGTTATCTCCTGTTAAATTTTAATGTGATTGCTAAACTTGACAAAGATGGTAATGTTATTACTCACTGGCCAACAGTTTAAGGAGGAGTCCAAAATTGATGAAAAATTCCCTTCTGTCTGGGTATGACCTAATTAAATAAATCTAGTTGATTTCAAAATGCAGATCTCAGTGAATTAAATCTAGATGGCAGTTTTCAGATATTTTTTGGTATGTTTTCATGACCTTACTGTGAAATATTGAGACCTAAGTCATTAGGGTTCACCAGTTATTATAAAAACTGTTGAAATGTGGAACATCTTTTGAGCGGGAGGGAATCTGTAGTATTTGAAGTTTTAAGTCAACTAGAATGCCACTTATAATTTCAAAAATGGTGTGAGAAAAGTAAAGAACCAGTAATACATGGATGAAAATTTAAATCTCACTTATTTTAGCATGGCTTGTATTTATTTTCTGTTTGAGTTTTAAGGTTTTAATACCTTCAAACATTTTGAAAATCATTTCTGCTATATCAAGGCTTTGCTGATAATTACAGAATTTGACATAATCTTTAGTAAAATGCCTCAACTGGCTTAGGAAAGTGTATAATATTTTCTAAATGGTTTGCCATCATTCTTTAGTTTCAGAAAAATGTGGTGCTGAGTTATCTAGAAAAAAATGCTTAAAACTGTAGGATATCTAATAGCTTTTTTGTTAGTATATAAACTTGAGATACTGTTGAGTGGTCTATAATTATTTATATGGTTATATTTAATTGGCAAAGCAATGAGTTGTCTCTTACAATTGAGATGTTTTGAAATATGAATAGATGGTGTGGAAAATTGTATGTTTGCAAATAGGGCTAACTAGTTTATTATTTACAAATTCCTAGCTTCACAGATGTCTGAAATACCTCCAAGTAGTTCACCAGAATACTGCCCTCTGTCTACTTCCGTCTCAACTAATTCAGAAGCTTCGTCGTTACCAGGTAACTAACACAACTTTTTATGTTACAGAAATGATAAATAATACATGGCCTGTATATGTTATTTTGGAAAGTATGGTATTCTGAAATGGGAACTGTATGCATTTGCTCTGTCATTTATATTTTATATATATAAATGCTGAATTATTTTAGTTTTTCTGAACTGGGAAAGTATGTGGAAGTAAGAATTCAAGGGAAACGGAGCACGAGGAATCATATTGGGTAGATGCTGGGCCTTACTGCTGTGTTGCTTTCCTCACCTCCACCTCTTTGCTCACACTGTTCCCCATTAATGGCATGGTGTCCATCTTCTCTGCTCCTACAGTGATCTTCTATAAAATACGGAGTGCACATTAAACAGTGGGATGTGGAAAGCAAAGAAGAGAACTGAATGAGAGAGACACCCCAGAAACTGAAATGTCTTCTAAATTTTGGATCAAAAAACTTGAATTGAAAAGGAAACCTAATGTGTTTTCCAGCTTAAGTATTAGGGATTGAAGAAATAACAAGAGTAAATCGGCTTTTAAAATGTTTTATGGTTGCAGATGAATTCAAGTGGTTTGTTTTCAGGGTTCTTATTCTCAAAGCTAGGGATTTGTTCCTGTGTTTTGGCCTAGTAGGAGGATGTAAGGGAGAAGACTGTTGAGCTATGTCAGTGAGCATCAGCAGCATTCATCATGTAGGCCATGGCTATGGACTTCAGACCTCATGTCTTCCATCAGTCCAATGAGCAGAAAGCTGAAGTCAGTTGCTGGTGTTTGATCTCAGTAGAAAAGCAGGGAGAAGACAGTTTTTAGAATTCATAATGAGGGCAGCTTGTGCAGTCTGCCTGCTCTCTGTCCAACCCCAGCCCCCAGCAGTAAACTATGCTTCATGCTGCGCTCAAGCGTTGGGTTTTGTTGACATTACACAGCAGTTGTGTCCTGCTGGCTTATATGAGAA
>BJBW01008819.1:69108-84605 GCA_004320125.1 Scolopax mira
AATTTCAGTGACTCTTCATTATAATATTCTTAAAGTAGAACACTATACTATGGACAAAATTGAATTAGATAGATGTGATTAATTTGATTGAACAAAACTACCTTATAGTGCCTAAGGTACAAAAAAACCTTATACTTTGCCTTTTAACTCAAAATTTGAAGAGAGTATTCTTGTTCAAAACTTCTCACCGATGATAAATGATTGAGAATGAGAAGTTTAAATTGCAAGTTAAAGTCACTCTAATTTGTTGCAATATTTCAGAGGGCTGTCAGAATTGTTGATTGATACTGGTCATTAAGCAGTGTTTTAGAAGATAATTTAGAGGATCTAATGGACCACAGTGGCATGAGTTACCTGTGTATTTGAGCTAAATTTAGGAATAACTAACTGGATGGAATTGCTTCAAAAAGTTCTGTTGACTTTATCTGAAATACCCTAGGAAGAGCAACTAAAGATGAAATTTCCTTACTTGTGACTGAGCAACTGCATTAATAAGAATCAATCATGAGGAAAAGCAGACAATAGACATTGGAGCTTGAGACCCACAGGATGAAAAAGCTGGCAAGTGCTTGAGAAGTCTGGAGAGTCAGGAGAGAAGTAGGAACTGGATTGCAAAGAATAGTCCTTATTTATGTAATGCATAAGATCCCCAATTTGATAGTCAGAGGTGATGGGCATCATCCCCTGTTCCTGCTTTCCTGTAAATCTGAGGAACAATGAGAGTGAACCCAACTGGAAAAAGGTCCAAGCCTACACATCTTGAGACTAATTGCAGTGGGACAAGAGCTGCAGAGCTTCAGCATTTAGGCCATGAGTGGCACAAAGAATATTCCACTACTTCTTACTGCCCCTGCCAAGCCATTCCTCCAGAAAAACCAGAAAGAGTAGATCATCTTTTTGAAATGACTTGAGAGAAAACGAACAGAGACACATCTTGCTTTACCCCCATCTGCTTGGGGGTAAGCAGAACATTCAGAACATCAACCTTTGCAGTCCTGTGGTGGTTTTGGTTTTTCAAGGTTCAAAATGGATGTTTAAAAATAAGTTTTCCGAGTAAAAACAGTTACAATTTAAATTTCTTAGCTTTTTTTTTTTTCTTTTTGTGGCAAAATCGTTTCTCTTTTGCTTGCCATCAGTCTTGCTTTGTGATTGAAGATGATGGGCCTTAGAGTAATACCAAATACAACCAACATAGTTAAGTAATTATTTCTCATTAATTATTTCTCATTATGTCTTCATCCAATGGTACTTTGTCTTTAAATACTGGATTTAAGTTAATGATTGTACCTCAAAGCTAGGTTTACTTGTGTTACACCAAAATTACGGTACTACTGTGTAAATTAGTGTGAAACTTGCAACTTTAGTGTGAAGAAGAGATAATACTTTGACTTTTGACTGATAAAATACAGCCTTTTGAAAGGCTATAATTTTAAAATAAGTAATCAGTAATGGAAAACTTTTGTCATTTGCTGTACTTTTGTAATTTTTTTGATGGTTGTTCTATCATTTCAAGGATTTAAGAGTTCACGTAACTGACAGGAAAACCAAATTATTCTTAGTTATATATGCAGTCAGACTAGTAATTATGGATAGTACCTTTCAGTATTTTCCAAAAGTAATCAGAAGCAGCTTATTTGGGGGAGCTGAATCTAGGCCACTTTTTATTTTTAAGCCACTAATTATTAAAATTTTAATGGGTATCATGCATTTTTCTGAAATGAAAAATTTATAAATGTCCTATGGTAGACTACATTGAATTAAATTTGGGGGAAATTATCTACTTAATTTTTCAGTAACTAAAACTTCGTTGACCAAAAGATAGATCAAAGTTTTTCAACTTATGCAAGCAACCTAATTCCTCAAATTAGTCAAAAATTTATTACTTGTTGCTTATAAAAGTCATCCTGACAGTTTTGAAGAATTAAATAGATGTTAGTTCACAAAATGGGTGGTGAAATACTGCTCTTTGGCGGACAAATTAGAGTACAGCATTATGGATGGTGTCTTTTTCTAAATAATTACACTGGTGTGCTGCATGCACATGCAATCCTTGCCTGCTAACAGCTTGCTAAATTTGCTTGCAAAGTGTTGTTTGAAAACATGTTTCAGATAAACATTTTCAGTGTGTACTGAAAGCATTGACGTTTCAATAAGAAAATTAAAATTACCCACCACAGCTTCTAACTCTCAAAACAACTCTGTATTCCCAGAAACTGCAAATTTTGTAATAAATAGAAAGCAATTTAGCTGATTCTCTACGTGTGGCTAATATATGGTTTTCAAAATACTGGAAATTGGGAGTTCTACAACTGGTTTATTTACAAGATCTGAAACTGAAAGATGAAGTCAGATGCTTGAATATCATTCTGTTTTTCCATAACTGAAATACAATAGAAAAATAACTGCTACAATTTAGTACTTTAGGTATCTTAATTGTTTGTAGCTCTACATGCTGTGATAAAATAATTGGTGGAACTTTCATTTCACAAGTTTGCATTTTTCATTTCAAGTTTCTAAATTTATAATACACTTGGTTTCTAGGTGATGAATATGAAGTTTCAGACTCTGATGTAACTGCTGGCTCTTGCAAAGCTTTTAATGAACAAAAGAATAAGCACAATGGGGGCTTAAGAAAAACTAGAAGACTCCAAAAGGTCAGTTTAAGTGGACATACTGTTTGTTAAGCCCTTTCTTTTTCTTGGAGAATCACTGAGTGCCTTTGGATATACAAAAAACAAATACATTATCAACTTTAAAACTTTTCTAAATCTCGCTTTCCTTGAAACATTACAGGAACAGTGTTCAAAGATGGTCCCTATGACCAGGGAACTCTGTTTTTTGGTATCTTGGGGTGGCAGAGTCACGCCAAATTGACATTATAGGGGAGGTTGGTAAGCCAGTTTAAACTGTTTTAGTTGAAAAATGGCTGAAGTAACCTGAAAAGATTTTTTCCTAAACCTAATCTTTTCAGAGGAATTACTACACAGGGTAGGGCTTTTTGGTTTTTTTACATAGGATCATCCCCAGTGGGTGTTTCTGCAGGATAAAGATTTATTCAGTATTTTCTTCTAGGTTCAGGTAAAACCAAGTTTCTTAACTTACTATTTGGGCTCAATTTGGATACAAAAAAAAAAACCAAACAGGCAAGAGGATTGGTTCTGAACTGAACCTTTTTTACATATTTCCCCTTGTGAAACTTTTGTTTTAAGGAAATATAAAACTCACCAGGAAGATTAATAGTTCTTTTTATCAGTAAGTCACGCCATTAAAATGAACAGTGAATTATTTTGAGAGAGGGAAGTACTAAAACACTGAAAGGTATCCAAGGTAATTAATTATATGAAATAACTAGATGGATGTTTCATTGGTTGTGAATGGTGGAGTTTCAGAGAGATTAATCACAGGTTTTGATCCTCTTTTATGCAAAAGTTCGGAGCAGGTGCAATTACTAAGTTGTTCAACCTTTTAAACATCCTGAAGATGGGATATTAATCCGCATGGACCAGCAATCTTCTCTGGGATAAAATTCTTATTTCACTTCTTGCCTGCATCTTACAGCTTATTACTGTTCTTAAGTATTTGTTTACTTCTGTTCCTAAATATATTAATATATGTGATTTGTATAACCAATAACCGTAAGTATTATGTAAGATGTATAAGTCAACTTTGCTCTAGATCTATGTCACGTAGAAGCATTATGAGTCTAGTTTTCATGCTCAAACACCTATCCAGAACATTATCATTTCTTGCACAGAAACTGGACTAAAGCTGCTAAATATATATGGCTCTTCCAAAGCCTGTCTGCAGAAATGATGCTTGGAGATTTACCAAATTTGTTGATACTGATTCCTCCTGTATAATTATGCTACGAGACCATTATACAATAGTGCTAATTTTGATTTCATTTCTCTTAAGAAAAGATCCCAGCATAAGTGTTGCAAACTGAAGAGAAATAAAAAAACAATATGAAGTTCTTTTTTGTGGTTCCCCTTTTTCAAACCAAGGGCCAAATATCGGTTTTGCAGTCAAAGGTGATGCCTTTGGTCCCACTTGGTGTCTGCTAAACTTTCTTTTGCAAATCATGATCTGTGAGGTGTTTAATAGCAAAAGCTAGATAGCAGATGGAGAAAATTCCTGCTCAGTGTTTAGAGATGGCTTCCCTCTTCCATCTGTTTCAGCCAATTGAGAGTACAGTTGGACTCAAATGTCAATAATACAGTTTCTTTCACATAATATTTTTTTTTATTGTTTTAAAGGTTTCCAGTTGCAGTTTGGCTGTGCAAATTCATACAGAGACAATGTTGGGGTGTGTTTTTTTTGATTGAAACATAGAAAGAACTTCATTAAAAGATTTTATGTGATTTAACCAGTCTGTAAACAAGACTGTTGCACTGAAAAATTTTACTTCATGTTTTTCTTGAGCAATTGTATGTTAATATATATAAAATATTTATTAATATGTCTTTTTAAGATCTATTTTCCATTGTTTGTATGCATACATACATGCAAAATATAGAAAGCTGATGTTGGAGATACACAGGAAATTTAGTGAAGCAATTTTAAGAGGATTTTGTTTTGAATAAAATTAGACTAAAAAAATCTAAATTTTTGTAAAGAATTAAGTTGTAAAGCTTCTCTGTTACTAGTCACAATGTATTCTTAAAGCTTTTTAAAAGCATCCAAACGTTACACAAATTTTTAATAAACACGTTTTTCAATGGCTGCAGCTTAAACTTTGAAACATTTTGCTAACATGTTTTCAAAGTGAAAGTGAAGTTAGAAAATATGTTTCCTTTGCCCAAAACAAAGAGTTGGTGAGAGAAACAGCACAAATATTTTAAAAAATTCATTCATTGAATCATAGTATTGCGAAGAATTTTCAAATGTTTATTTAAATCTTAATTTATGTTAAAAACGTAAGTGCAAAAGTAAGGGCATTTTCTAGCTATTTTAATGCATTAATATTTCCAGAGATGTGACTGTGTGAATCTCCAGAACTTTTATATCTTAAAAGAAAAATAACTCAAACCACACCCAAACCTCTAAATTATAGTCATTGTAGGGTATTTTGTACTAAATAGTTCCATTATCAGGCTTCAGATTGTATTGTTCTGGGAATCTATTGTGAGTGTAATGTGTTAAATTCATTCCACTTCATTTGGGAAGCAACGTAAATTGCAGTCACTTTTTTTCATAGAAAAAGAGTTTGAAATCTAATACCTCTTTAAAAACCTTTATGTGTTTGCTGAATATAATTCCTTGATAATGTCTGAACTGAAACGTTTTAGAGTAGTTATAACTCATTCACTACAGTGTAGAGTGCAGCAAACACAATGATTTTAACTCATTTGCTGCAGTGAAGACATGACAGTGGGCATTTGGAATTCACTATTTGATGGCACATTTTTAAAAAGCCATACAAAAAAATATCTGTAGGAAATATGACCAGGGATAAGTGTTGTTTACTTCCATGGTTATTTCAATTTGTTTTTTGTCGTTTCTTCAATCTAATATAAATCAAGCTGTAGCTTCTGTACTTCTATGCTGTGCTGTTGTATTATGCGTTCTTCAAAACCTCGTGCAGGTTAAGTTTCTTTTCTATTGCCCTAGCTGAAGTTTAAATGAAGAATGACTTTATTCAGGTACTTCTGTATCACAATTTTAGATTACAAGTACTCATGTTTTCTTTCTTTATCTACAGTATTTACATAGGTATGCTTATTGTACTCTTAATGTGGTAGGCTTCTAAGCAGTTATCTAAAATTGTACCATCAACTAACAAAACCCATGAAGATAGAGCAGTTTATATTGGCAGCTGAAGGCATGTTGGGGGAAGATAAGTAAGATTTTCAGGAATTTTTAATGGCATCAGGAGTGATCTTTTTAGATTTAAAGCAACATCATCCTCAGGAGTTTTGGTGTGTTATACATATTCAAATGCACTTCATTAAAGTAGATTTATAAAACTGACCTATAGGTTTGAAATTCTTGGTTTTGAGACATGACAACCTACAATTGAGGATAGTTCCAGATTCTAGCAACGAAACAAGCACTCAATTTGGATTTCTAATGCCACAAAAATACTTACATTTATCAAAACATTTGTTACATCTATCATAAATATAAGCATTTTGTAGTTTAAAAAGATCACAGGAATAACTAGTTAAGAATAACTAGTTAACTGATGTTTTTATTCAAGTTAAAAGTTGTTTCACATTTTTAGAGGGATATGAGAGGTGATAGATACCTTTTAAAGACTCAAACAGTATCACATAACTAGAAATGTAATTGGAATGACTTTTAAAATTAAAAAGAACTTTAACATAGTGTCTTCTAAGGGAATAAAACAAACTCTTAAAATGTGAAAAAGAGCTAAGCATCATGAGGTATAATTAAAACCATATTTTCGCAGAGAAGATAGTATGGACGTAACTGAAATTCTGACAGTTTTGGTTTTAAACAAATTCATCTTGGCTTGTGTTTCTGTAGCTCTTGGATTGGTGTGAAGGTAAAGTTACCAGCACTGAACTTAAGAGATTTTTGTGGGAAGAGGGAACTCTACAAAGAATACAAGCTCATGCTATGGAACAATTAGTGAGAAGCAGGCCATGGTTTGATCCTGTTATCAAAATCCTTTATGAAAATATTTTATTCATGGCAAACCAAACTTTTAGGCTATTGAAGCCTAAAAAAATCTGTAACTATAAAGCATGGAGTGTCTTGCCAGAAATCCAGGAAAGTGACTTAATACCTATGTTTAATATGCACATTTGTAGATTGTCTTAAACAGATTGTATCTCTTCAGCATACAATTTCTTTTTATGTTTTCCTTCTGATTTTGATTTTGTGGTTGCTTTGAATAGGTACATATTTTAAACACTGATACTTGAAATGTTACTGACTTTGAGCTGGAAATGAATATTAAACTAGTGTGAATTAGATAAGGTGAAAGCACACAAGCTTATTTACAGTTAATGGTGAAGAATCTGGAACTACATACATATTTATGGTCTGGGGAAAATACTTGATGTTACGGGTTTGGTGAACAGATGGTCATTGAAAATTATTCAAATTGATTGGTTCTGGGCGCAGAGATGAGATGAGTGACTGCATCAAGAAAGTTTTTTGGTATTGACCAAATGTCTGGTGCTGTGATTTTATGCATATCTGATTTTATTTTAGAATGTTTCTTGTTGAAAAAATGTCTCATCTTACATGAAGTAATCCAGAAAGTGTCTGACCAACTCTAGCTGATGACATCTGATTGATTATTGTTATACTGTAGTTATCTAGCTGACTCAACATAAAGTTGAAGAAACAAGTTTTTGGGAAAGAAGCTTTCGAGCAGACCACATTGTGGAACAAGTAATTTGAAAGCGTCTAGTGATAGAAGGATCTAATATTATACATCATTGCAGAAAATTTGTTTCATTGGAGTGCCTGAAATAACAAGAAAGTTTATTTTTACTGTCAAGACACGCTTTATGAAACCTTTGCCAAGGCAATTATAGATTCTGGGCTTTGTCCAGCAGGTGAATTTGTCCCCCACGCTTCTACCACAACTAGTTGAGGGCTTCCAGAACAGAAGCCCATACTCTTGGCATCTGCTCCTGCATCTTGCAGTGCATGCTTTGTACCATGTCCTAATGGCAGCAGCTTTGTTATCACCACTTAGGGAGGAAAAATTCCTGTAGATGGACATAGTGGCCTGATTCATGGTCTTAGGTCCCTAGAAAGCATTCTCTTGATGATCAGTTTCAGGCCTTTGTGCTCGACTACCTATTGAAGTGCTTTGGTTTAGTTCTTAACTTGAAAAGAAAGGATGTTTTCAAGTCAGTACTACCTTTCAATGGCAAAAGACTTAGAAAGGTACTGACTCTCACTCAACTCAAATTTAGGGTGTTCCCTGTTTCCCCAGGGACATTTGCAGCTGCTGCTCATGTTCTTGTTTGAGTTGCTGTTTGGAACACTAGAAACTTGTACGGTGACAATGATACAGGAGGTGATTGTCAGGTGGTGCAGTTTGTCATCTTAGCTGGGAGGATAGTTAAGACTCATGAGTTGAATTTGCCCAAGTTTTTTGTTAAAAAATTTGTCACTAAATTTCTGTTCAGTCAACAGATTAACACGTTTGTTTGAGAACATTAGTCACAAAATAGTGGCTAAAGTTTATGGAGAATTTTTGGGTTTCTATGCTTAGAATTAAGAAAAAAAACTTCACTGTGTTGTTTTTGGTAGGGCTTTTGGGTTGGTATCCAGTTAGTTTTCTTCTGTTGCATTTTTTTCCCCGAGGATAGGTAGGTTTGGTGCCTGTTGGTCAGGAGACTATTTATGAGGTCTTACATAAAAAGTCAGAACACATTTTTTTACTATTGCTTTTAGCTAAGTAGGAATTACCTAAGAGCTATCCATGGTGAACAAGTAAGCACTGAGTAAGAAAATTCTGGAATTTTCTTACTGGATAGGAGTAAGCACTGAGAAGAAAATTCTGGAATCTCAAGTGTCATTATTTAGGCAAGTGCCCTTGGGACCTCAGATCAGGACATTAAGTTATTTGTGGTACCTCTATACCATCTCCATACTTTTCTTTGAAACTCTATGGTGTTCTTGGATTTGATGGTGGTAGGGAGGCTTAGGTGCAAGATACAGGTACAACTCTTGGATTCAGAGCATGAGAGGAACAGTGCCTAAACACTGTGTAAGTGAGAGCATACACATATACCTCACTGCTGAAAATGTGTATGGATGTAACTTAACTCCAGTTAATTTACAATTCTTTTCTACTTTTGGGGTACACCGTTACATTTGTAAAACACTGAGGTCATAACTGTCATGCCAGAAAACCAGACAATCCACTGGAGTGCAGCTGTTTTTTGGCAAAGAATCAGTGTAAAATTGAAACTATTTTCCCTTTTGGCATCAGAAACCACCAGGAGGAAAAGCAACTGCTGGTTAGATCCTCCTTTTTTGGGCAGTTTAACTCTTGGAAAAATGAACACCCTACATAAACCTACTGGTATCTGGCATGACTCTATAAGCCACAAATCCTTTAGTTGATGGAGCTGCTTCTTAAATGATAGCTTCACCACTCTTGAAAATTGTTGTAAAGCAATCTGAACAAAAGAGTTCAGAAATTCCATTTCATCAGCATTTGATATACATTCATTAACATTTTTTGAAATTATAAATACCATGATTCCAACATTTTATGGATTAGTGGTGTGATCTTTGTTGAATTGAACTATGTGCTCACAAAGTACTGTGTGTGGTAAAGGAATACAAATATGCTATCAGTTAAATAGGAAAAAATATTGCACCTTAGTCCTTAATAGATATACTACTTCCTACTAGTATAAAGAACCAAAAATGCTGAAAACAGTGGTTGTTGATCATAAGTACATGTTACAACAAAATTTTTTGAAAGAATTGTATGCATAATGATTCATTCTTAATCCTTCAAGAGCCTAAACATTAAAAAAAAAGGTGGTTGTGGGTTGGTTAGGCTTTTTTTAAAAAAAAAAAATTATTATTCTACCCTTCATAATATTGCTGTTGTACCTCAAAGCCTTCAATAAGTGTTGTTCAGTTGTTTAGTGTATTGTCTAGAGGGCTATAAAACATTAACTCAGGTTGTTGTTTGTCTGAAACTAGTGGGTTACAGTCTTGTCAGCAGGGAATGTACTGAAGTTTGACATTTGGGGGCTGAAAATGTGTTCAGGAGTATCGTCACCTGAAATTCCACTCTCATTGCTGTATAGTTGGCAATCTCTAGAAGACTTCAACTATCCAAATTAACTTCACGGTGTTAATTGTGTAAACCCAATATTTAGCAGCTGGGGTGATGCAGAGTGGTTCTTTCCCTCATAAAATGGTTCCATCCTTGTAGCTTGTGTGATGGGCGCTTGTCTCTGTGCCACAGTTGGTTCTGTCCAATGTATAACCCATTGTGAGTGGTTTTCACTGAGCCACTGAGATCTGCAATGAAGTAGCTGAGGCAGATGTCATTTCTAATGAACTTTCCATGATGGGTGGCAACCACCATTACAAAAAACTTAACGGATGGCTGATGGGGGCTTAAAAATCAAACCATTAATTTCACTGAAACTACTCCACTGTTGCCAGCTACCCTTATGTCTTTGTTTTTATCTCACAGTTAGGTCATAGGGTATCTCAGCTGAAGCTTTATGAAGTGCTTTTAGTCAGTCATAAGTCAGCTGTCCAAAGATATGGTCCACTTCATTGGATCATTATGAAAACATAAACAGGTTTTATCGTCTGAACAGATGAAACAGATTCACTCCTACATCATGCTTAATTATTTTGCTGAAATTATTCACAGAAGGGTACAAACTATTTTTGTTAACTTTGGTGAAGGTGGGAGATGGAGGAAGAAGTTCAGCTGCTTAATAGTTCAGCAGAAAAAAACCCTGTGGTTGACTTCCTCACAGATCATTTGGGTAGGTGAGTAAACATTGAATGTTATTTGATGCTAATGACAGAATCAATTTAAAATGTTTCTGCTTCCATGTATGAGTTTTCTTCATAACATAGTTTTGTCCCATGGTAGTCCTTGTTCCTCATACTCCTGTCTTACGACTTTTTTGGGGTGTGAGAGTGTCCTTCCTTCAGCTGAACTTTCATTTTCTGTTAGCTGTTCTAAAGTTTAGATTCTTTCTCTTGCCCTTAGCATCCTGCTTCTTGAACTTCACTTCTGTCACATGTCACATGTTAGCAGTCTCTCCCTCCCTGTCTCCTCAATTTTCATGTTATGTGGTCTAGAGAAACTTTTCTAGGAAAAGACAGTTGAGAACGGATGTCGTGGTTTAGGACAAATTGGTCGATGACGGTGACAGATACTCTTCCCCCAACTCTTATTCCCAGGAGAGGAGGAAAGATATAAAGATTTACAAGTTTAGAAGGAACTAAACTACATTAATGAAATATTAAGAAAATAAAAAGGAAATTATGAAATAGATACAATATATATAAAACCATGTCAAGCTCCCAGGATGATGTCACCGGCAGGCACCGGTGAAGTCCCAGACTGGACTCAGTGATGGATGGGAGTGGGATTCCAGCTCTGGAGTCAGGAACGCACAGATGGGGATCAAAGGCTGATGAACAGTCAGGGTCCTCTTTGGATGTTGGCCATTGAAGAAAGAGGGCTGACCCTTTGATCCCTCAGCTTTTATACTGAGCATGGGCAGATGGTCAGTTTTGGGCCACCTGTCCTGTCCTCTCCAGAGGTGGGACCACTCTATGCTTTTCCCTTTCCAGCCTTCCAACAAGGCAAATAACAAAATTAGCTGACCTTGGTTGTTATAGCAATAAGTATAAGCAAGAGCCTCTCTGCATACCGTTCCTTGGCATGAAGTACAAACATTGGTCTTATCACTCTAAAAGCAAACAGTTTTCTCCACAATATGCTGTTAATTTTAGAGACTTAGAGGAGATCTAGCTAAGAAGTAAGATTACTGAACTTAAGGGTTGGTTCTGTTTTACCTCAAAATGGGACAAGTGGGCTGTTTTCCTGAGCAATGCTGACTGCAAAGCCAACCCCTAATTTGTAGCTGTTGGAATGGCTTGGGCTTTCCATGAGAATGGGAATCACTGCTGCCTGTACTTGCAGAAATTGTAGTCATGCTTGTTGGCTTTTTTCATGTCATGTTTGTTGACTTAAGAGTTTTGGGATGCAGTCAAACGGGTGGGAAGAAGCATCTGCTCCTCCCTTAAGCTTTGTCTGTCCTACCAGAAAAAAGTCAGTCTCTAGTTTTGTGAATGATCACAGGCAGACAAACCTGTGGATTGAAGCTGCAGAATGCTGTGAAAGCTGTCCCTTGCTACAGAGTTTTGTATCCCACATGGCTGATTATTTTTTTTAATGTAGGTGTTAGCTATTATGGTTGCATGTGAAAAACTGCAAATGTCTGTAGGTTGTATACTGTGACACTGCTCGTTTCAGAAGTCTGAAGCTATTCATCATCCTTCATCTGGACAACAGAAGTTCTAGGGATTTCCTATGTCTCTGGTTGCAGGATTTCTCATTTTCAATCATCTTTGGCCATGAAGGAAAGCTGATGCCCAAGCACCTGCCACATCATCTTATTTTTCTGTCTTGTTATAGCCTGCTTTGTTTTTTCATCTTTCCCCATGGTCACACTGGTTTAGATAAGATGGGTGCATTTTTCACATCTTTCTAGGACCAAAGCAGAGGAACTATATTTGGTCAGGAAATTACAGTTGAAATTGAGTTTGCAGCCAGAGGAAACTGGAAAAATATCAGTATCAAAGGGTTGATAATCAGAGAAAGGACAGCCAGAAAGTAAATTACAGCTTTGAATAATTGCTGTTTAAAACTACTGAATAGTAATCATTCATTGCAATTACCAATTACTTTTAGCTATGAGCCACAATTACTTGAATAGAATAAATTAATGTAGCTCAATTTATAGATTGTTTCTAAAAACAGCCTTAAAGTTTTGGATCATTATTGCAACCTTCCTAGACAAAAATAGAGTGAAATTAGCCTGATTCTTGAATATTGCCATCCTACACATGTCTCTGTTTTGGGCTCATGTATTAGTAGGACTGAAGTTTATTACTTTTGGAATACAGCTGTAAAGATCAAAAGTGAGTATATGAATTCTGAACCAATTTCAGAACCGTTGAATAGACCTACAATAACCAGAGAAAAAAGGTACTAGAAGAGTACAAAACAGATGGCATAATAATCTTATACTAGCCCTTAAACTTTATTTTATGTACATGCACTTCTTTCCCCCACCTCTCCCTGGCTCCTTCTAAAAGTCCTTTATCTCTGGTATATCAGCCAA
This sequence comes from Scolopax mira, assembly GCA_004320125.1. NCBI lineage: Eukaryota > Metazoa > Chordata > Aves > Charadriiformes > Scolopacidae > Scolopax > Scolopax mira. The sequence continues at coordinate 81,942 of BJBW01008819.1, forward strand.
ACCACTTTGGATAAGTATTTTGTTGAGTCCTGAAGGTGAAGGTCTTTTTTTCCTCCATCACAGTGTACATCTAAGTTTGAGAGTACCCTGAAGCTTAATTCTTACAGAAGTTCAGTCAACTTTAAGGCATAATAGGAACATTTGGACTAATGTACACAATTCAAAAGTAGTATTTATTGGTTGAAATAGTTTCTTGGAAAAAAATCTGAGGTCTGGGTTCTTGACCCAAAGACAAAACAAGGTCTAATTTGCTTGTGACTGGTTAAATTCCTGCCTAAAGGTAAAACCATTTCTGCCAAGTCAATTCTTAACACGAATGTACTTTATTCTTGATAAATGGCAAAAACATATTTTACAGTCACATTTTAATTCATAAAAAATAAATTGTGACATTCTTAAAGAAACAAAATTTGAATTCACTTTCTTGAAAAGCAGGTTGTACAAAACAGGGCTTTTCTCTTATTGTCCTTCAGCAATAAGAAGCCTGCTCAAATTTAGAAGAAAGGATGTTTTGATGTTGGATTCCTCTTTTGTGGTATAAGTCAGTTAACATGCAGGAAATATACCATTGTCTTTTAAGTACTGGAAAGATTTACAAATACTATTTCCTTTGAGCTACTGAATGCATGTTTTATATTTCAGATGACTTAGAAAGATCTTGTTGCTGGCAGACTCTAAAGAAATGCTTAATGCAACTGTGCTCCTAAGAAATGTGTAAAGAAAAGCTGAAGCTTTTACAGTCTGTATTCCAGACTTAAAAAATCAGAAAGACGTGTGTTCTGATTTGGAATACAGATGTGTAGCTCTTCAGGATTCAGAGATTAATGATAAATCAAGGGGCCAGTTAACTCAATACCACCTTTTCCAGTGCTTTATTAATAATAATCCTACTACAAATGTGCATTAGAGCTCATAATGATGCTCACCAGATGTCTTTTTGCTGGTCAGAAATAAAATGGTAACTTTAAAAAAAATTTTGCAGTAAAAGCAACATGTAAAATAAAACAGACATAAAGAGCATAGAAGAAAAATTGCATGGTAAGGGAGGGAAAGCAATTAACTTGAAAAATGTACAACTGAAAATTAGAACATAGTTTGGCTAAGTTTTCTGCTTGGTAACTGTAATTAAAGAGGACTGCTTGTCTTACTGAAGCAATAAAACAAGATGTTGTCTGCTTAGTGAATGACCTCTAACTTGCAAAAATATGCAATTCTGAATGAAGATGAAATAGTAGTTTGGAAGAAATTATCCCAGCTTCTACCTTTTGTATGCATTCTTGAGTCTTTGAATTGCTTTTAGGCCCACTGATAGAACGTTTCCCAGAATACTCACTGTATCATCTTGTGTGCTGTTTGTTGTAGCATAAAAGCTACAAATCAAGGTCTGACTTTGCAGGGTCATGTCAGGAGAGGCTACAGGTTTCCTAATTTTTCTATTTTATACATAGGGAATTATTTTCACTTCCCAGTAGATAAGGAACTAAGGAACTGTTAACAAACATTTCAGCTCTGAAGCTGAAGAAGCAGCTGTAGGATCTCAAGCTATTCAAGCTATTCTCGCCTTGGTTTACAGTACTGCTTTTTTTTTTTTTTTAACCCAAATTTGACAAAGTAGTGGTCTGATTTGTGATACTTCCATGACATTTCATTTATAAAGAGTTGTAAGGATGGGTATTTTTCGCACATTCTGCACATCCGGGTCTGACATTGGAGCTCATATTATCAAGGACCCCAACAACCTAGCGCAGTTCTTTTGGGTGGATTTAACTGCAGACTTACACACAAAGAGCTTCATTCTGATAGCAGCAAGGCTTGGCTTCAGATACTGAAGGAGAACATCATGACCATGCTGAAACATACATATTTGACATACATGAGGTTTTTGGTGCAGAAAGATTGGGCAGAGAAGAGTAAAACCTTGCTTTTAAGCCATGTATCATTCCAGGACCCTTTAATGCTAAGGAGTTTATGCAAATCCAATGTGTCTTAGGTATGTCTTCACAATTATATAATGTGTCCAGCCCAAAACGCAACAGATGTATTTAATCTGGACTATCTAGACTTCTGTAAGGCCTTTGACAGGGTCCCCCATGACATCCTGTTTGCCAAATTGGAGAGAGATGGATTTGATGGGTGGACTGTTCAGTGGATAAGGAATTGGCTGGATGGTCTCATCCAGAGGGTTGTACTCAATGGCTTGAAGTCCAGATGGAGAGCAGTGACAAGTGGTGTCCCTCAAGGGTCCATGCTGGGACCGGTACTGTTTAGCATTTTTATCAATGACATAGAGGGATTGAGAGCAACATTCAGCAAGTTTGCAGATGACCCCAAGCTGTGAGGTGTTGTTGAAACACCTGAGGGACGGGATGTCATCAAGAGGGACCTGGAGAGGTGGGCTCAAGTAAACTTCATGAAGTTCAATGGGAGCAAGTGTAAGGTTCTGGGCCGGAACAATCCTCGGTATCAATGCAGACTGGAGGATGAGGTATTAGAAAGCAGCCCTGAGGAAAGGGACTTGGGGGTGCTGATGGAGGAGAAGGTGGCCATGAGCAGGCAGTGGGCACTTGCAGCCCAGAAGGCCAATCGCATCCTGGGCTACATGAAGAGAAGTGTTGCCAGCAGGTTCAGAGAAGTGATTCTGCCACTTTGCTCTGCTCTGGTGAG
>BJBW01008820.1:350-49025 GCA_004320125.1 Scolopax mira
GGGGCCCAAAACTGGACACAGTACTCGAGATGAGGCCTCACCAGTGCCAAGTACAGGGGGACAATCACCTCTCGGGCCCTACTCGCCACACTGCTCCTGATACAGGCCAGGATGCTGTTGGCTTTCTTGGCCACCTGGGCACACTGCTGGTTCATGTTCAGCTCATACCTACTATTCACAAATATCTTAAGAACTTTCTGTGTGACCACAAGTCCATCAGTTCTGTTGGTGAATCCTTTCTAAGTTGTAGTGTTTCATTTGCAATCACTCATTAAATGACTTTCATAGTTAATTAACAATGCATTAAAAGTAAAAAAAAGAGAACATAAAATTCTCTCAATATTCCCATAAAGGAATAATTTACTTAACTAAAAAAAAATGAAGTTGAGACTTTAAGCAACACTGTTCTTTAGAATGGACCCTAATCTCCACCATGAAGTGATAAATGGGTGCTAAAGGCTAAGTAGATTATCCTAGGAAAGTCTCCTTGAAAGTCATTTAACAGCTAATCATATGTTAAGGTCAAACATTACCAGTTTCTCATGGGAAAGAAGTAGACATCCAGTCTATTGTGAAAAAATTTTAGGAATATGTCCAGATTCAAGGATTCCTCAAATGTCTCCTGAGAAACACCCCTTCTGTGACACTTTTCTTGATTCTTAATTTCTCTCAATTTCTCTCAAAATCTAGCCCAAGAGCAACAGAGGCCTCACGTATTTGGGAGAAATAGAGTACATTTTTTTCTTTTTGTTTCACTTACAGATAAGCCTGGTTATGGGAAAAGCGCCTCCACTGTCCCAAAATAATTTTGCAATTTAGTTAAGAGGGAAAGGGTGTGGAGCTCTGGGACACCAGGGCACACAAATAGACTCTCTTCAGTTTCTAGTTCAGTCCATCTTCATTTCTTCAATCTCCTTAAGCTCTATATTAAAGTTCAACTGATGATGCTTACGTATTGCACTCAAGCATGAAGACAATCTAGGGTGACTGTCCTGCAAATTTTAAACACTCACTGTGTGAGTGAAAGCTACAGTTAGGTGAATTGATTTGGGCATTCATGGATGCATAGCTGGCACAGCCTGTTTTCCATCCTAACTCGCTTTTCCACACTCTAAGCTATAGTCATGCCTCAGAGGAATCAAATTTCGTTCACAAGGAGCCGAACACTATAAAAGGATGTGATTGTATCATGATACTGCTTGAAACCTATTTTTTAGTTCTCGTGAATGAAAGCGCTTTCCTTCCTGAGTGGAAAGGAACATATGAATGTAGGCAAGATGATGACTCACAGCTGTAAAATTGCTCACATGCATAACATTCATGAAGGTCTGACTCCAGTCGGTGTGTGGCTGCAGCTCTTGTAGATGTGTACAAGCCAACCAGCCGTGATACTAATAGTGCTCTTGCTGAACTGCAAAACATATAGACAAACATAGGCTGTAAAAAACCACTCAAGCAGTGGTGTAAGGATTTGGGTGCCCAGCCCTCACTAAGTGATGATTCCCATGTTTATGTTGCTTTCTGTACTTGAGCTTAGCTAGCTTGTCTCCCCAGATAGCAGTTTTGTTTGCCCTGTAGTCCTGAATCTGACTGGTACAGTTATATTTTCTAAACTTTTGTCAAACAACACATTTGAGAAGTTTTTTGGTCCAGAAAACCTGTGCAAGTAAGAGGCAAATGAGAGATCATGGCTTTGCAGAGGTATGAAGTGGGGTAGATGAACAAGGGAGGAAAGGGAAGGCATGGGAGAAGGAGGATACACCTTCATCCCTTTTAAAAGAAAGTGGCAAAATTCTTCACCCATGAAGGAAGAGAACAGGCTGTTTTCACTTTATAGGAAGCTTTTAAAATGACATATTCAATAAATCAAATGACCTTAGAAATCTGTGAAGGAAGAGTGTCTGTCTTTGCTGAGGTGGAGGAAGGAGCTGGAAGAATCTGCCAGGGTTAATGAAGATCAAACAAGCCACTCCAGCCAGCAAGACTGTTGTGCAGAAACCACATTAAACCACACAGACTTTTCTGTCACACACTGAGTTGGTCGAGGTGACTATGCTTGCTTATTTATTTGTTTGTTTATTCAATTTACAAGAGGCTCTGGTCACCACACTCCCTTAGGGCACATATAATAAAAACAGTATTATAAAAATAGCGATGTTTGCAACATTGACAGAGTGCCTAACAAAGGACTTTGAATTACTTCAGGCCTGTCCCTTTGGAGAATACTCAGCTTGCAACTCTCACCCATCTGGAAGTTTTGGAGGAGAAAAAGGCTGTGTGAATATGTGAATGTACCTTAAAGCATGGTTTGAAGGACAACAAGAGCTTCAGCTGTTGTCTTATAGCTGTAAGGGAACTATATTCTCCAGTTTGGAGCGCTACAGGAGATAAACCTGAGATTTTTAAAGCTATTTATGTGCCTACAATCACAAGTAGGCACTAGTGGGTGTTCTTACTTGCCCTGTTTTTTAATTTTAATTCCAAACTTGTTCAGCCTACAAGTGAAAATCCCACAAGATATGAGGCCGCATCTATCTAGCTTTAAAAATCCAGGCCTTGGTAGACTACTGCTACAGCACTAGCAAATCAGAGAGAGACAGCCTCTGAGGCCTTTTTTATTGCTAGTTGGTCAAGCATATTTAGAGGTAAAAGTCTTATGTTTATTATGGGTCTGCCACGTAACGAAAATATGCCCTGAGGGTAATAAAGAGTAAATTAAACAAACTTCATATACCACTCTGTTAACGTCAGCTCCCAGCCATGCAGCATGTCCCACATGTGTCCCATGTCCCTGCTTCCTAGCTATGTTGGCTATTTTCTCCACTTTTAAAGCTAAATCCTGAGTTAGAGTGGCCAGTGGCCATGAAAGGATAAACGCCACCCTCAGAACTACTGCTCTGTTTCCCCAGTGGTGGTTTTTATAGTGTGTTGGTGGACCCAACCAGGGTGTCCCATCTTGTATTCCTTCAGTCTGTGCAGTCTAAGTGGTCCCTGGACAAGAAAAGATGTCTTTTTCTTCAAAAACCCCAACTGTCTGCCAAGAAGTCTGCAGGGGTCCCTGGGGAGCCCACAGGGAAGCGGTGTCTCTAGATGCATAAAGGGAAAGCGGGGACACAAAATCTAATTAGACCTGACTCTACACTTTTCTCCTTAGATGTCCTTAGACAGAAAAGCCATCATTATCCTAAAGGCGTAGAGATTTGGGGTGCCTCTTTTATGGGGATTTCAACTTGAAATACACCTGGGGTTGGCTGTTAAAAACAGCCATGCGCTCTTAGTTACAAGCAGAGTTATGGATGTTCTGTGCTGTTGGTCAGTCTGCACCCACAAAGTCATATTGAAAGCCTTCTGGCTCAGGCACCCTAAAATCCTGGGCTACTTCTACACAGGGTTATGTTATCCCAGCTAACGTAAAACCCAGCACATGTAAAATTAGTTGGATGATGTGTAGGTGCCTTGCTCAATGGGGTTTTGTGCAGATCAATTAGCTAATGCCTATAAAGTGCCCTGCACAGATCCAGCACAACCACTGTCGTGGCGTAGCACTACCCTTCCTCGCCATGCTCAGGAGGAGCACTGTTGCTTTAAAAAGGGAGCTTGTCCAAGCTCTCCTCCTCCACTGGATCTAAGATGGATGCTCCTGCTGCAGCACAGCCTGTAAGCAGACTTTGCCCAGCCTGCTTTTTTTGTTTTTCCTGGAAGCTTGCTCCAGACAAGTCAGCTGCACTGCAGACTGAGCAGAAGGAAGAGAGCAGCTCTCCCCAGGTAAGCTACCACCTCCACAAAGCTGCTCCTTCCCACACCTGGACGGGGCAGCACCAAGGATGCTGCCATCCTGAGAATTATGGTCCTCTCCGCCTGTGTCTCTAGCTGATTCACAACAGCTCTCAGCCAGGCAAGAGTCAAACAGCCCTGGGCCTCTGCTCTCTTCTACCTCTTTCCTGGCTGACTGGCATTAATTTAGTTATGAGGAGGAGAGGAAACTCCTGTTCCCACACCCATCTTGTGCACGTTCCTTTGCCTTAGCATCACCTCCATGGAGGCACTCCTGAATGACATGGGAGCTGCCTGTGGCACGACCGTCCTGAGACCATGCTGGAGCCCGGCAGCAGACTTTTATCCCTGTGGTGAGGAGGTGGTCTTCGGTCACTGGAGAGAGCCAAGGGATTAGCTCAGAAGGGCTCTGCAGGCTCTCATAGGCCTGCTGCCACCGGGAGCAGTTTAAGCTGCGTTGGCTCCTTTCCTTCAGAAATGCATTGATTTTCCACTAAGCTCCTCTTCTTTGAGGCATTAAAAATGTCATCTTTAAAGTACTGCAAACTGGGCACTCCAATAACTCTCCATAGTTCAGCTTTATTTCATCTTATTATTTCCATGGATGCTTTGTAGGACACACTCCCTCTGTATAATGTTCATTTTATGAAAGTCTTTCCTTTTCCCCCGGGTGGTGGAGTGTTGGAGGTGGGAGATGTTCCTGACCGACACAGAGCTGGAGGCAACAGGTTTTTCCTTAATGACTTCAATTTTCAGGACTGTTTCACCGCAGCCAACAGTGACAGACCCTGCTGGTGTTCCCACAACCCCGGGGACAGTGAGCGCTTGTGCAGTGCCAGCAGGGTAGACAATTCCTAGCCTGACTTTTAATGCCACTTTAGAAATAGAAAGGTTCTGGAAAGGGCTAGTGGTTGATGTTCACTGGAAAAGAGCAGAGTAGGACTGTTGTAATGAGCCCTGAGCTTCTCCCTGAACATGCTGCAGCAGAGGGTTGAGAGACGATTGTGAGCATCGAGTGCCCACTCCAGAACCTCCCATGAATGAGGGGATTGATTGGATTCCCAGGCAATTCACAATTTAACTCTATCCTCCTCCACTTGCTTTTTGTGACCCACAAGGCTTTGCAGTCTTGCATCAGCCTGTGGAGGCAGAGAGAAGCTGTTGTCTGCACCACAATATTGGAAACACAAAATCAACACCCTCCCAGCTTTCAGTGGGTAACCTTTTCTTTCCCCACTATGAAAATCTGATCAGGCTTCAGAGCAAGACACACCGGAACATTTGATAGGAGTGGGGAAAAAAGTCTTTCAGAGGCATTTTATTTCACTAGCCTCTTGCTGTTATTAGAGACCTAGCTGGTTGGCATTTCTGTGTGGTTTGGAGTCAAGGATAGTCCCTTTTCCAAAAAGAAAAACATGGTCATTGATGTTTTTTCCTTGCTGAAAACAGTTGTTTCACAGGTGTTCGATAGATTCATTTAACAGATGGATCTGCAATCTCTGTTCCATGAATTACACTGTCAGGTCATGTAAGGGGATCCTGTGTGCCTACTGTGTCCAGAGCCAACATCCATGGCTCATCCTGAACACAGTGGAGTTAGAAGAGGTGGCAAACAGAGAGCCTAAGCAGATGTTGTCATACGTTAGTTTCTGTTAGAGTTTTTTTTTTGAGTTTTGTTGGAACACTTGCTGTAAAAATTTAGCCATGACCACAGTTGCATCTCTTACTTGCTTTCCAGTGATATTGCAGTGAATGAAGTTTAGTATTTGGGTTTTTCTTGGGGGTTTTTTTGGGTCGCTTAGTTTTGGTGGTTTTTTGTTTTTTTTTTCATGGAATGAGAATTTCATAGCCGAAAAGCCATTAAATGCTAAAAGCTGTGAGAACAGTGGCATTTGCCAGAAAAGAACAGAGAATTTCCTGTTAAGAAAAATCTGAGGAAAATCAGTGACAATCTTCCTGACTGCTGGGAACTGCTGGAAAACACACATTTTTAATGGGAACTGAGAAAAAGGGATGAATTTATATAGAGAAAAAGTTGTTAAATCAAACATTTGGTTAATGAGGACTTCCTTCTCTGTATATCAGCAAGAATTTATCAGCAAAAGAAAATCCTCACAGAGGCAAGCAAAGGTGTTCTCCTGCTTCTAGCACATGTGGCACAGCCTGGGTTCACCTCTGACATGAAATGTGTGTCTGGTCAGCACCCTGCCAAGGTGCCTGCATCCTTACCCATACTGCATTTTAACTGTCATAATATGGAGCGATATATACACTTTACAAAACAGGAGTTAGTTTCAGACTTGGTCCATTTATTTCTTTATTTATTTCTATATGCCTAAAATTATAGCTTTGTTCAATGACATTTTGCAATCAAGATATCAGACTTCCTTGCAAAAAGCTAGTAATGTTGTGAAAAATTCATTTCTCCAAAGTGCCAAAAAGCCCGACCTTCTCATGTATTGTGATGCATCATCAGTTTTATTTTTACTTCTGCTTTCATCAAGTACTTTTCCTTTAGGCTTATCATTTTTCTCTAAATAGTAGTACCATATGACACAAGAAATGAAGGCTGGTTTCCGGTGGTTCCTCTCCGGAGCTGCCAGCACCAGTCTGAACTGCTCAGTCATAGAGATGGTGGTATAGGCACTGGCTTTACAATAAACACCAGAAAGAAATTCTTTACAGTGAAGGTGGTGAGGCACTGGAACAGGTTGCCCAGGGAAATCGTGGATGCCCCATCACTGGCAGTGTTCAAGGCCAGGCTGGATGGGGCTTTGAGCAACCTGCTCTAGTGGGAGGTGTCCCTGCCCATGGCAGGGGGGTTGGAACTAGATGATCTTCAAGGTCCCTTCCAACTCAAATGATTCTATGATTCTAAAGCAAATTATGGGAACCACATTTGAAAATTAATGCCAGGCCCTTATGAAACACTTTCAGAAAATGGCCAAGGTAGTAATAATGATTTTTTTGCTTGTTTTTTAATTTGTTTTTGTTTTTGTGATTTTTTCTGTCTCCTAACTTTTGTTTAGATTTTGGCAGCATCTCACACATGACTCTTAAAAAAGAGACAGACTCCTTATTTTCCTTCAGCTAAGTATACTCCCTATCGACTTACCACTCATATGGGCCATTAATGATCACAAAAATTTGAATTGCATATGATCGAAGTGCAAAGAGGTCTGAGTAGTACATGTAGCTTCTCAGTAACCAGAGACACATTTCTTGAAAGTGGAATTCCCCTTTGAAACTCTTTTAGGGGATATCACACTCTGTGTTCCAGTACTCCAAATGCCAGGAAAAATTGTTTCCAAGTATTTTTTATTAAAGTCCATACCCTGAGCACCCTGAAATTTGCTGGAGGAATGGCACGTGTAAAGCTGAACATAAATAAATAGCCTGAAAGAAATAGCATCAAATACAAGTGTGAAGTATTGCATGTAGAAAGGGATATTCAATTGCATGAAAACCAAATGTGTATTGATTAGCAGAAAAGGATGGAGTCAGGTTGAGTAGAAATGAATCACAGAATGAGTCTCAGTGAAGAATGTGAGTCTATTGCAATCTTAATCTAAATAAACTTGAGCTACACTTAAAGAATTACTGGAAGTGAGAGATGGAAGGAAATATTCTGCTGGGCAATGTCACGGTTTGGGTGAATACTCTGAGGGGGATGGAGAGATTCTAGATGAATAGACCAAGGGCATTTTATAATATAAGAGTTATGCTGAAGTTTGAAAGAATTAAGTAGAAAAAGTTGGGATATACAATAACCATCTTCAAACATATAAAAGCTATTATAACAGAGACTGAGATCTCTTAGTCTACAAATATTCATTGTGGAAAACAGATCGGTTGGAGCGGATATAGCACCAGTTTACAAAATCGCAAGTTACATGGAAAGGTGTTGACTCTGTTCATTGCAACATTTTGTGACAGATGATAAACATATCAGGAAAAAGATTAAAAATAAATAAAAATAGATCACCATAAGAAAAGTTGAAGGCCTGAGGAACTCCTCACCAGAGGATGTTATGGAAGTAGAAGTTTACATAGGTTCAAGGGTAGAATGGAAAATTACTAAGTGTTGTGCTTGCTCCTTGGAGGAATCCCACTTGCAAACAGCAGAAAGGAGAGGTGTGCAGAGCTGGTGACCATGTGTAGGACTGTGGCCAGGCTCACACCTCTGTTTAATGCATACAGTGAATATGCACAATAACTTTGGCTTTTGTTGACATAACTGAGCTAGGGAATTTAGTTCTCATAACAGAGTAGTAACATAAAATTCAGTGTAGACTAACCCTGCCTTTACCTCCAGAAGCCTGAGTAAAGACTGAAGCTCTTAGTCCATGGTGAGATGGAATTTCATGTACTGCAGTTTGTGCCCATTGCTCCTTGTCCTGTCACTGGGCACCACTGGAAAGAGTCTGGCCCCATCCTTATGACACATGCCCTTTAAATATTTATAAGCATTGATGAGATCCCCTCTAGGCTTCTCCAGCCTAAACAGACCCAGGTCCCTCAGCCTTTCCTCATATGAGAGGTGCTCCATTTCCTTGATCATCTTCATAGCCCTCCACTGGACTCTCTCCAGTAGTCCCCTGTCCTTCTTGAACTGGGGAGCCCAGAACTGGACACAGTACTCCAGATGTGGCTTCATGATGATAGAGTAGAGAATCGACCTGCTGGCCATACTCTTTTTAATGCATTCCAGGAGACTCTTTGCCTTCTTGGCCACAAAGGGCACATTGCTGGCTCATGGTCAACTTGTCCATCAAAACTACCAAATCCCTCTCTGCAGAGTTGCTTTTCAGCAGCATGTAAAACTATACTGGTAATGTGTCACTTTAAAATGTGTAAACACTGATGAACATGATTAGTCTTTGTAAGAGAATTCCCATTAACTTAAAACACTGTTTATGTGACCATGCACATAGAGGTATGGGCTATTAATTGGAAGGCATTATCTCCATTTTCAGGTGGAGAGATTAAGTCATATAATGCTTTCCAAGCTGCCTACCACATCTGAATCCTTGATGCGTAGGTGTTTTGCAGAGCTGTCCTCTGACTATCTATCTACCTCCATGCTATAATCTCAAGGTGCTTGAGGAGAACTTTCTGTCCCCATGAGTTGTCCATGCTCTTGTCAGTTCTCCTTGAAGCAAAGCATCTCTCCACCATCAGAGTCTGCTGTTGGCAGGAGCCAACTAGCAACTCATCCCTGTCTTTAAGCAAGGATTTGGGAAAGCCAAGACAGCTGCCACAAGCCACTGGGTGATATGGAGTAGCTGCTGCTGGTGACAGTGGAAGAGGTGTGTTCCTCATCTCCTTCTTATGGCCCAGATTTAGTCTAGTCCTTGAGCCTTTAGGCACAAAAAATTCCCCTTATCCCTATTTCTAAGAATTGAAAATTAAGTCTCATATTACACCTTAGTGCAGTTTCAAAGATAGCATTGCATGAGGTGTGGACAGAACACAAAAGAGCAGCTCCTCCATCAATTTTAGCTGTTCTTGAGCTAATATCCAGTGACTATAGAGTCTTTCCTGGGTGGGCTTCAATGATAATTGTTCCAAGACAGGTGCGTTTTCAGGCAAACTAAGTCCAGGAGGCTTTTGATACTCACCAACAGACAAATATCATCAAAATAAAAGTATTTCATCTTCATTCTCTTCCCCAAAATGACCAGCTCGCATTAAGCATAGACATAGTTGAGGTTCTTAAAATGCCCTAAGTAGAGTCCCACAAAATGACAGGACAGCTGTGAAAACTTTGGTTTAGAATAGAGGTTTGAGACTGTTTTGTTCTTAAGGAACATATGACAGGGTTGTGTGCAGTCATTTCTATTTTGATGGGGGATCTTTCAAGTTTGTTTTATATTTATATTCTCTGGTTTCTTTTGTATGTGCTGCCTGTGGTGTAACAAGCCTTTTCCTTTCATCTAATATGATTCTTTGAGAAGACAACTTCTCTTTAATCACTGTCAGAGACAGCTTTGGTTTTTAGGAGTCTTGATTAATGTACAGGGAATTCAGAGAAGAGCAACAGAGCAGGTGATTTTGAATTCTAAGAAAAGATTAGAAGAAAGTAACAATACATATAGCTTGGCCAAGGGTCTATAGATCATCTTGATCTCCTGATATCTAATGGATGTAATAATGGGTTAGAAGAATTTTTCATGATACTGCAATGGAACAAAAAGTGGAGAAGTGAAAAGAAGAAAGGAGAAATACACAAATCTATACTATAATACACAAACTTAAGCAATTTCCTCAACAGACATGGCAGGGAATTTGAAAAAAACAATCAATTAAATATCCTAATATAGTCAAGGGTGAATATCTAGAAATTCTTTGTCACTCTCTAGGTCTTTATTTTTATCTACATTGGTGGTCTTGATTCTCACAGGATATGTCATGTGCAGGGCTCAGTACCGGTGTTTGTTCTAGCTCCAGCATAGGAGGAGGCTTATAAATATTAGGCAAGGAAGTACCATGCAAACATGACCATAATACTTTTAGAAAAGCAACTCAAGTTTTTCTAATTCATCTGTCTCCACATAATGGTACACTGTGACAGGCAGATTATTATTGGAGAACCTGGATAGTTTGGGTGAAACCAACTGCCAGAGAGACTGGTAGAGCACAAGAAATTTTACCAGCTGAATGGGCCAAATGGAAATGATAAGATGAGCAACAGTTCTTGTTCCTCCCAAATCCAGCAGGTGAGCGAGAGAATAACTTTTGCAGAGACCAAGCTCAGACAATAGTAAGTGACTTCTGTTCACAGGTGGTGTCATTGTACTTGAAGTTTCAGACAATAACTACACCTCCATTTGCTAGGAGTATCCCCTTTTGCTAACAGCCAAAGAGGTGCACTTCATTGTGGCAGCACAGCGGTGGCCACCGAGTGGGCTGGATCAGTGTATTCAAGTCCAGAGAGGTGGAGGGCTCACAAAACTCAGGAGATCTGTGGAGTCTCTTTTTCACACAGTAACACCCATAATGTATGTACTTCTGCGTATCCTGTCAGAGCAAAAATGTGGACAGATTTTCCAAGAGCCCTTACTTCTGCAGTATGACTGTGATTTAAATGTCTCTCCTGGCAATTAGCAATTTACTACTGTGCATGTGATGACTGCTACTGGGAAAAAAAAAAAAAAAGAGGAAGATCTCTGAGCAAATGTTTTCTTATAGCAATTTTCTATATGTGGTTGTCACTTAATTTAAATAAATATCTTGGCCAATTGCAATATGAGTTATTATTCTAATCTGTCATTGGAGTGAATCTTCCTTTTCTGATCTTTTCCCAAATGACTGTATGTCAGGTAACTGCTTTTCACTTGAAAGCAACAATTAGTTTAAGTGTGAAGGGATGTATTTCTTGCCTTGTGCAATACTCAGGTGGTTGCTGTTTGATGCATCTTAACATTCAAAGGAAAGCACAAGCAAAACCTGTTCTGGCTGAAAGACTGCAATAGTGTCATGTTGAAAATCAGGGACTGGGGAAGAAATGGGAATTTAATGAACAGACATGTCCTCCCTTTTGAGAGCACGATCCAGCTGAATGCAGTCAGATTCAAAAGATCCAAGAGGCTAACTGGCTGGTTTTCTTGCCCTTCTTTGAAATAGGGGTTTGGAATTAAATGCAGGTGACTTTAATTAGGTCCTGTGAACATTAATCGGAAATCGCATTTGTGCAATTATGAGTCCAGTTTTAAATCAGGACATTGTGTTTAAAACATTGAAAAGTGCAGATGTGATGCGTTCTTATATTAGAAATGCTAATTATTAGGACAGATTGAGAGTCTTACTGATCACTTAAATGTCTAAGATGGGTGGATATTAGAACTGCTAAAACGGTTAAATAGCACACTTTTCTGGCATTTTGTAGTAGTGTCTCCTAAAAATATTGTCATGCCACCCCCATCTCAAATTAACGCTTCTAAGGCCAGTGATGTAGTGTGCTCACACCTTAAGGTAGCACAGTGATTCATGTTTTAATGATAGTGGCTGCTGGCTGTAACTATGGAATGTATTGTCATGGAAACTACACTTTTCTATATTTACACCAGTGCTGGTTATGCGAGAGACAGTACTTGAAAGAAAATCTCTATAACATATAGCCTAATAATGAGACAGGCAAGCTAGGAATAAACAGATCAAAGAATCAGCAATGTTACGGCTGCTGTTTGTCGCCATAGTATGTTTCTAAACAGGTTCAGTCACTGCTTCAGATGATAACTAGCACAGCAAGTCAGATAGAAGTGCTGGACTAACAGATTGGGCAAACTTTGATTATTGATAGCTGATTGACTGGCCTCTGTGTAGGGAACTCTTATGACATGTAACATGTCCAGGCTGTGAGAGAAAAAGTATGAGTTGAGTGAATTGAGGACACTGGGTTGTAAGAGCCTGCTATTTGCGAGAAATACATCTTCAGAAATGGAACTTGGTTGCAATTCTTGACTGTGGAGCAGTTCTATCTGCCACTTCGGTCTAGAAAGTACTGTCATTCTGCTGAGCTGGGGGCTCTTGAAAGTTCTAAGTTCAAAAATATGGAGTGAGAAACAATAATCAGAAAGTATTGTACCAAGTTGAAATGTAGCTACACACAAAAATTGAATAAAAATTAAAGTTATTGTACGGTGAAGGAGTAGGATCAAAGCTGTTTAAGAGAATGATTCTTTTAGGTTTTTGAACTTCACAAAGTGAGAGTAAGTTATACTGAAGAAATTCTACTTCAAATTTAGATATATACATATATGCAATACACACACACTTATATACATCCACATAAACATAAATTCTTAGAAGAGAAGGTCTTCTACATTAGGGTCTGCAGCCTCAAGTAGATCTTTATAAAAATTCTCTACCATTCACCCTCTGTCTTACTTGACCTGGCTGCACGCAGAGACCTCCATTTGCCATTTTCTCCATTCTGTTGTATAACAACTTTCTAGTTCGGGTTTATTATGGAAAATTGTTTCAGTTGTGCCTTAAGAACTCACTTGCGATTGCCAGGGAGACAAGCTGCTCTCATTTCTTTAGAGAGAGTTTCTAATTTGATGGGCAGAGCTTAGTGAGTTGCAAAAAAAAGCAGGGTCAAGTCTCTGTGAAACAACTGCTGGTTTACCTTGCTGTCAGCTGTGAAATCGTTGAAGACATCACTCTGCTTTCTATATCGTAGCCTTTTTGTTTTATATTTGTGTGTCTGCCATGACCGAACCTAAAACTGGAGGATATATTCATCCAACTTCTGATATAAATAATCCTCTTAAAAAGCACAGCTAGCGGTTTGCTCATCCAAATGCTTTATTATGCATTTTCAGCTGGTGTTGCTTTAACTGAAGGAACAGCGACAGCTGTAACTGAATCTAAACCAGCGTTATGCTCCCAAACTTCTGTAATTATTGCATTTTTGAAATACAGCAAGCCCTTTGCAGGTTATAGGATAACAGCACTAGCTGGAGTCAGTAGTTACATTGCCTCAAAAGCAGAGTTTAAAGAGGGTTGCGTTTTAAGCTTCATGCTGATGCGTTTTCAGTGTAACTTCATATCTTTATTCAGTGTCTCCTGCAATCCTTCAACCTGTCTATTTGTAAATTTGTGCCTGGAGAAAGCTCCCATGTGGCAAGCCAGGATTGGATAAATGTTACTTGTATTTCTCTGATTGCAAACTCCCAGCATCGGGGATTTTCAGCTTTGAGCACAGTTTGTTTCATGCTGAGATTCATCTTTTTGGGGAAAGCAAAGGTCATCGTTTCTCCGGAGTTGCAACTGATTTGATTTTTTTTTTCTCGGGGAGGCGCTGGAAAGGGAATCCTTACTGGAATGCATATTGATAAAGGCTGAGGATTCTGGCTTCTTAGATAAGTAACATTTTTTTCTCTTCTCTCCCCACAATGACTATGTATTGCAGCAACTCACTGGCTTTTTACCAAATCAGGAGCTGCAGTATTTTTCTTCCGATGGAATAATTTCAGCCCACTTCAGCTAGCATGACAATCTTAT
This sequence comes from Scolopax mira, assembly GCA_004320125.1. Taxonomy (NCBI): domain Eukaryota; kingdom Metazoa; phylum Chordata; class Aves; order Charadriiformes; family Scolopacidae; genus Scolopax; species Scolopax mira. Next base: position 14,133 of record BJBW01008820.1, read on the forward strand.
GTGATTGTTATGAGTAGGCGTTTACATCCTTTTACATGCTAATACTGCCACACCTGCTAGTCCCCCTCATTTCCATTTCTCTCTCTTTTTTTCCTTTTTTTTATTTATTTTTTTTTTCCCCCCGATGTAAAAACTAATTTCCCAGAAGAAGGGAAATCCTGAGATTCGTGATCAACGCTGCATCGTTGATTCATCAACAAAGAAGGGGATGGCTGAATGGGACACAGGTAGAGATTCAAGCAGGCTGCTTCTGACCAGCAAGAGAAAAGCTAGCTGTTGAGCAGCATATGTTGCCACTCCATGTGCTGTATTAGCTACTTGTTTTTAGCCTTCAGTAGGCTGCCACTACTGCAGCACTAAAGGAATGTGCCCTATTGTTAGAAATCCTGACTGCTTTACACCAATGATTTGCCACTGCAAAGTTGCATGCACCAACAACACTTTATCGTTGATGTTTGGATGCAAGGTAGGATGTGGTTAACGTATTTAAATGCATGCTGTAACTCCTTTGAATATCTGTGCTGTTTAATTTCATGTCTGACTAGAGATCTCAGTGCAAATAATTGCGATATGTTGGCTATAATTTAGGGCTTACAGCCGATATGTTTTAAATGTTAGGAAGAAAAAATAATCAGAAGTAAAGCTTTCTTATTTCCCAGGGTTGTACGAGTATAGATTTACATAGGAGAATCGAACGGATTATGAAGCATTTGTTCTAGAGTTGATTGTACACTTAGCTAACAGTGCTAAGATTACTAAACCACTACTCTGCCATTTGCCCAGCTTTATTGATTTTAATGTGTATACTGTTATTGCAAAAAAATCCAAAACAGCAAGATTGAATATATTTTTACCATTTATATTGCTGAACTGGCTTTTAACCTTAAAAGCAATAGTGAACTATGCAGCCCTGTACTTCTCTGTAAGAACAAATAAAGTAAGCTCCTGAACCCATTTTTAAGTCTACAGGAATATCTTTAAATAAGTGTTTTCTTCTAGGGACTGGACAATCATTTAATTTCTCTTTTAAATTTAAATCAAAAGGTGGCGCAGTTACCCAGAGAAGTTTCTTTTCTGGCTCTGTAATGCAATCCCACCCCATTTTTTTTTAACAGAGGTGTTGGTGTTATATTGGACTGTATTTTTCCCATATACACCCTGACTTTACATTAGAGTAAAACCAGTGTTGTTTGTTATTTTTCTGAAATAATTCAAAAGTGATGGCATGTTTTTAAAAATTGTTATCTTTGGGTAAAGAAGTTTGGTTCTTGGATCACTGGATCAATCACGATGATTTCATGTGGGGGTTACAGATTTTGTCCCATTCCTTTTCCTTGCTATCTTTAAAACCTGGATAATATTAAAACTGTTCCTCTATGTTTAAATAGAGTAGGAAATGAGCAGTTATATAAAAATGGTCATGATAGTTATTATTTTTAAATCATCTATGTAACTTTTTTAATCCTCAAAAATTACTAAACCACAAAAACCAAATTTTACTTGTACAGTCCAAAAACTAGGGAACACAGTGTAATTTTTGGAGTTTCTGTGTGACAGATTAGTCTAAATAAAATAAAGTAACTGTATGAAATAGGTTACAGATGACTCAATGCTCCCTAAACATGGTTCAGCTAGAGGTTAACGACAGATCATCTACTGCTTCATATAATAACTTAAACTCAACTAGGTTACAGTCAAACATTTAAAAATTGTTTTTCTACCTTCTCCTTTTCCTCAAACTACGTCCTGCCTACATCTCTGGTTACTCGAGACTCTCCTGAACTAAACTTTTTTGTTTCTTTGTTTCCATTTTAAATAGGCAAAAACATGTTCTATTAGCGAAAGGGTTATAATTTAATTGCTGTGTCATGGTGCCACTAGTGATATAAATAGAATCAAGAGTTTAATAGTTTAAAAGCTATTTTAATTTGCATCTTTTTTGTAAGAACAATTCATTATTATTTTTTTATTTTAGCTTTAAAAAATTAAACCCTCTGGTTTTCAAGTGTTAAATTCTAACTAATAAAGGTGAATTGTTAGCCAAGGGAAATTAAATGCAAGCCACGCTTTTACAAAGGTAGGCCAGTGGCCTAGGGACTAGCATCCAATTTGTATTCCTGCCTGTAAGCATGATTTTCAAAGGATATTCTTTGATGCACTTAAGTTCTTTCATGAATTTCAGATCCTGTTAGGAAGAAGCAAGAGAATAAAAATCATAAATTTCAAACTTTTTTTTTCCCTCCTCTTTCTTCTGCGCTTGAGGCTCATTAAGTTATGTTCTTATCTTCTTGTGGTGGTGTATGAACTACTTCGCAAATGAAGAGTGGATGTGTGGGATAGTGATCATTTTCAGAAAGATGAGAAGGAGTACAAGTGAACTGACTTACCTTGGGTTGGTTCAATGCATGTCAGATTAGTACTCTTTGATACCACCATCAACCATCCATGAGATATCCTGTGTACATACCAGTGTATCACCTCACTTCAAATACCTTTTTCTCATTTCCATTTGTTCTACAGCTCCTATTTGTAGACATAGAGTTTTATTTCTATGTTTATGGGAGCAGATCCATTGTTAACAAGCAAAGAAGTTTGAACAAGAAGTAAGGATGTTTCCTTTTAGGCAATCTTTTAGTTACATGGCATGAAATCATGGATCTAAGTATGCTCATAATATCGTGACTTCTACAATTGTGGTTCTTGAACTCAGGAAGGAGACTAATATACTGGAATGACATGTTATATTCTGCGTGGCAGAGGAGAACATAGGTCCTCAGAATAGAAGGAGTTATAAAATATAGATAGTGGAATAGACAAAAAGGAATTCAAAGTTCAGGCAAATATTTTGAAATGATAAAATAAGCAGGTCAGGTTATTAACCATCTCCTTTAGAAAGGACCGTGAAAGTTACAGGAATGCAATATTATTTACACGTTTGATTTGCAGTTTTTACTTCTAATTTTGTGCCAAATGCAGTCTTCTTTTTCTATGGGCACAGAAGTGAGTGAGAGAAATGCACCACATCAGAACCATCACACCCATTTTTATCTGTTCCCAATGCAATAATTTTACAGTCTGCTCACTCCTAACAGGTGGTGCCAGGGAGTTAATTTGGGGGGGCAGGAAGAGGGTGTGCATGTCTTACTACACCATATGTTGCAAAGAAGGCAGTGGAGGAGTCTTAACTGCACCCGCAGGAAGCTTTCCTTTACAGCCTGATTTCCTGGACTTTGATAGTTCACTTTGTCCTGGACCTTTATTTTCAATGATGCCCACTTTTATGGTCTTTGACCTTGAAATTGCAAAGAATTCAGAGCAGTTTAATTTGAAAGGAAGGGTAGTCTCAACTTGAAGTGCCACTATTACAACCTAATTTAACATATTTAAACACTTTTCCCGTTTCTGGTAGGGAAGTACTGGTGTTTCCATCACAGTTGTGCAGAGCCAAAGCAGAAAGGGCATAAGTAGATTTTTAAATATGGCCTTCAGGTGCCAGGAGGTGTTTTGTAGAACTGTCTTGTTCATAGTCTTGCAGGGCTGGGAGATGAATGAGTCCTATAGTTGCTCCACAGCTACTGGATAGATTTCTGTTCATGGGTTAAAGGACGACTTGTGTGTGAGGTAGACCTGCGTTCACAGATCTCCATCAAGAGAAGTGCCAAGGCATATATCATATTCTTACTGAAGATGATGAGACTTAAATACATGCTTAAATGTCAGTATGTGCTTACTCACTTTGCTGAATTGGGCCCCATAATAGTTTGTTCAGTATTGCAGAAAAGTTATCTCCCAACTCTTAATATCCTTTTCATTTTGCTCTCATTACGAGTGCCAGGAAAGGATTTCAGATTGACTGAGATGTTTCTTAAATTACGTTTCAGCCAAAATTCTAACTCACATGGAAATATTTTTCTGCCTTATGTCCTTTACCTCTGTACATTGAAATTAGATATTTAGCAGATTCCATTGAGTTACCTGTTTGTTGACCTTGACCAGGTATTTTGATAAATCCTACTTTCCTTTTGATTTAGGTTTATTTTTATATCTGTCCTAACATAATTTAAAAGTGGTGTGTGGTTTTTTTTTCTGAAATGGATAAGGTATACCTCCTCCTCTTCCCTATCTCCTTTCTTTCTTCCTAGCACATTTATCACAACTAGTCCTCCAGCACAATATCTGGTTTTGGTATTTTTTTCTTAATATTTCTCTGTTTTAGCTGAAATAGGCAATTAGTGACTTATTCCACTAACCAAGTGAAAGTAAAACTGCTTGTTTCTTCAGCTGCCCAGACTTCTATGTTTTGCAAAACTGTTGCAATATAGGAGGTTTTATTATTAAAAAAATATGACAAGGGGTATTACTGAATGTCTTGACATTCAATCAAGTAGTCATGATCAAACTACCAGAAAACTACTAGTTTTCTGTACTAGCATTATTGGTCTCTTGAACAAACTCATGGTATGGCACTCAGTTCTTAATTGAGAGTGGTCTCTATATTGTCATAGTCTAGACCTGGTTATTGTAAGAAACAGTAAATTGACATGACAGGAAAATACTTCTCCAACTAGAGCTGATACACTCTAGACCATGCTCAAAGCCCTGCATGCTTTAGCTAGTTGATGCATCTCCATGAACTCAAGTGGGATTTCATATTTCATGGGACAGTCTGAGGTGGTTTCTGGATGCAACCAGACAGAATATTCATTGACATTATAATTGAGCTTTTTAAAATTAATCTCCCAGCCTTACCCATGTGTCCTGCTTTGTTTTGCATTACAAAGTAGGCTTGAGTGCACAAACAGGATGCCTTTTTGATGAAATGAAGCAGAAAGATGCACACCAAGTATGCTGCAAAATCTTACAAGTATTCAGTTTTTAAAAACAGAGTAGCACTATTTCAAATAAAACACAAAATATGTGTAATGTTGTAGTTGAGTCCTTCTTAGCAGCTCTTCATTCTGTGGATCCATTCCTGCTGCTTGCTGATGTGGACATAACCTCTGACTCCACTGACATATTTCAGTTCTGAATTTTTTATATCTGAACGGATATAAAAATACAATGTATTCATGGTCCTTCTGACTTCTGTGATCCATTTATAAGGACTGATATATTGTAAACGGTTCCAGAACTCTCTAAAGGAGTTTACTAACTATTCATAGACAATCAGAAGAGTAAGTCAGATGGAACATTACTGCCACTTGCTATGCATAACATTTGACAGTGGCACTGAGAAACCTACTTCCACATATTATTCTTGTTAGGCCACTGTGGTGTTAAAACAAAAATGCTCAGCAATAGAAGAAGCCTCAGAAGAGATGAGGGATTGCCACTGGCAAGAATCTCTGAGTATGATCAGTTGTGTCACAGAGGATTTGTGCGTTAGTGTGCAGTGCTCAAGGCAGGGAGAGGTTTCTTCTCTGGCATAGCACCTATGCAAGCTAGACACGGGGTGTAAACCCAAGCAATTTCAGCTGGCTGCATCTTTTTTTCTTTATTCTGTTGGGCATTGCCTAACCCTCTACACTAACACTCTTGGCTCAAGGACAAGTACAAGCCCTCCCCAACAGTTTCCATCCATCATCAATGAGTGTGGGAAAAGATGAACTATATATTGTACTCAAATGCCACCAGACTGAAGTTTTCTGAGGCCAAAGTAAGAAGCTATAAGGCTGTGGGATGCTGCCAGGAATTCCTCCCAGTATTGAAAAGTTTATAAAGTGCATCCTACTTTTCAGAACTTCTTGTTCCCAACCGTTGATGAACATTGCGCTGGTGAAGTAATCTGTTGTCATGTGAGTAGACTATGACTTCATAAGTGATCTTGAATTTGTTATCTTGAATTCAGTGTGCGTGCTGCAGAAATCAATATTGCAGGAGGCACAAGGATGGCAGAAGCCTAAGGATAGGTAGGAGTCAGCAGCAGAAAGATCCAAGTGGGGCAAGTGGAGGAAAAGCGTGGGTGAGGATGATGCAGAAACAGCAGCTCGGGGCAGTATGAGAAGGCATTGTCCTGGGCAAGGGTCCCGAGGAGGCAAGCAGAAGAGAAAGCAACACTAGTGAGGTCTGGCTAGATTGAAAATGAAAAAAAATAAAAATTAGATCATGAATCCTCTGAAATGATGAGCCCATATCCTCAGTCACTTAGGAGTTAAGTCACTAGTTAGGGAAAGCAGACAAGAGTTACCATTTCAGTCATATTTGGAGTGAGCTCACTCACTAGCTGTCACTCACTGGCACTGGCCAATGTCTGGGTGGGTGATGCCCAGGCATTTTTCTAAAAGCATCAAGATCAGATGTTAAAAATATTTCTGGTTGTGTGAGAATATCGTGTCTCATTTTTCGCCACTGTCCTGCCCACGAGCTCCCTGTACGCTGTGAAGGAGACGAGTGGCTGGTAGGAGATTCCCTGAGAAACCACTCCATAACAAACGTGCGGATAGTTTAAGAAAACAACACTAGAAGTGGCTTTTTTAATAAAGTGGGTTTTTTAATCAAAAGTGCATATACTGAAAGTAACTTCTGTTGTAGGTGAGATCTTCAGTACTTACATTGTTTGAATCAACTGGCCTTTTTTCCATATTTTACCAAAATATCTGCTTCTAGCTGCCATCAGGGGCTGGACACTGGACTGGATGGACAGTGCTTGCTGTGCATGCTCCTGTCCTCTGTAGCACAGCCACAGAGTCTGATTTTCATCACTCTAGATTACTTGAAATTCACCTGAAGCTAAAGGGTGCTCTGAATACCCTCTGTATTGTACCCTTGAGCGTATTGCCATGGTGGGAAATGGGTTTCTTCTTTAAGCTAGTAATAAAGAAGAGTTGATTGTAGTGATTGAGAAGCACTGGGTTAGAAATATGACAATAAAGTATACCTATGGAAAAAGTAGGGCAGGAGGCCCACAGCTAAGGGTTATCGAAGATTTTGAAGAATTTCAGTTTGCTCAGACACTCAACGTTTTAAATATATTTTTGCTTTAAATGATAATTACATAAAATTCACACATAAAATGAGGTACTTTTGAATAAAAATATATAAAGACTGGAATGACTTGATGCACAGTTACATGAGCTGCTTGATTTTACAAAATAATTATTGACTAAGAGGAAGCTATATATAGACATTCATCTTAACTGTAAAATATGTCATAGAAGAGAATGGTGACAAAGAGGTGTTATATAAATATATTTAAGTGATAATAGCAATAAAGCTGAATACTGTCACTGAACAGTTCTCCTGATCTTTGAAAAGCAGCTTTTATGTTTCCAGTGCAGCTGTCAAAAATATTCTCATTATTTAAATATAGGTATTTATTACTTTCACTTTTCTGATTATATTTCCTTCATCCTTAAGCATTTGATGCAATATTAATAATCATTAGGGACAAGATTTTTCAAGAGAGACTAGCTGTGGGTTGTGCCAAATGCACTGGAAACCTGAATGGGAAGCAAGATTACTGATGGGGATTCCTGTGACTCCCTGTAGAGGTTAATGATCTATAATCTCAGGAGAGATGGCAAAGAATGATCTGATGATGTGTTATGGCAGGTTGGGCTACTCTTTTGAGTCACTTAGCTATTAGTGTTGAGAGTATCATAGTCTGTAAAGTAAAAACAGTCCTGTTCACCCAGCTTCAATGAGGAGGTTCACTCCTTACCTACTCAGATGATCCCCACCCAGTTCTACGTGGCCCTAAAGCAGGCTTTCTGAGAAAATGTCTGATTCTTCAGCGAAACTGAAAATTGTTGTTATTCAATTTTTCCTCAAACTGACGTTTCACAAACCTGGATTCTGAGAAACCTGACACATCGTTTTGAGGAGATTTCCTGCAGGAGATGCTCACAGCTGTTCAGTGTAATTAAGACAGAATATGCCAAATATGAATTTTCAGAAAGATATAAGCTGGTGTCAGCACTGAAGTCCACACAATGAATCACCTGGAGGCTCTGTAGCTGCAGCAAGTACAGTACAGAGCCTGTGTCAACATGTAGCTGCTTGCAGAAGACAATATAAACATACAAAAGGTCACTTTCTTTGCAAGATGTGAGCTCATGCCCTATGGAAACATGTAACTACAGATCTTGGGCCAGTTGCAAAATGTTTAGGATATACCTATATTGCTAAGTAAAAGAGGGCTAATGAGTATGCTCAAGTATTCGACTCCTGATTGCATATTGACAAATTGTTAGTTTTGTTCCTTGGCTGTATTTTGGGGTGCTCCCAAGCTTTTTCAAGACAATTGGTAGGCATGGCTTGAAGGATTGTTCACTCCAGGGACTGGAGGGAGGGAGGGAGCATGGATGAGACTGCATCAGGGAAGATTGCTTGCAGCCTAGAGCAAATCGTCTTCAAACAGCTTCCATCCCTGCCCCTTGCCTTTGTATGATATTTGAAAGCTTGCAACACGTGTCCTTGGTTTCATTTAGTAAAAATGCCACTTCAGTAGTAAGGTGGACATGACCCTATCTCAACCACTTGGCCTGGGAACCATGAAGCGTACTAAGAAACAGCTGTATTTAGCACAGTAGATGTAGTATAAGGGTCTTGGGCATGATTCCACAACTGGGAACTTGGAAAAAGCTAGCAAATGGGGAAGAGACAATCATAGCCCTGTTAGGCTTGGTTCTTCTGTGCCTACTACCACCACACCTATGACAGTCCACCCGGAATATAGCCAGGCATATTGTGTTAGAGCTCCAAGTGCAAACCTATAAGAAACTTGCCTTGGACTCAGCAAAGGCAAGACACCCTGTGTCCAGCACGTAGGAGTATCCCACCCTGGAATACTTCCCACAAGCTTAGTTACATCCACCTACACTTTATTAACTACAGCTCCTGCAAGTAAGAGAGACATTTAAATTCAGTGAATTAAAAGGTTGCATACCTATAAAGGCATTTAAATTAGTAATGCACACTTCCCTACCACCTTGTAAGACTGGTATATAGCTTATAATGACCACCTGTGTGTTGTTAAAGTATGTTAGTCCTGGCACTTACACTGTTTCTGAGAAGTATTTTCAGCTGGTAGTGAGATGCCTTGAAATTCTTATATATCCCAGGGATATTCCAGTCTGTATTAAACACAGTTCAATGACAGGATAATCACCTCCATAAAACATGGAGAAAACAGTCGCTGCCAGAGAGGGGTTTGTGGCCTTGACTTAGGACAGGGAACGTGAACTCCTTATTTCTATTTCTGGCTCTCACATAGAGTTGTGACCTGGGGCACATAGTGCCTGACGTCGCTTTCTAGAAAATCAACTTGGTAATAGGTGCCTCAGAGGAGTATTGAGAATTAATAATTATTTCATGTATGCAGCACTGAAATGAAATGAACTGTGCAAGTACAATGCACCACTGGTTTTAAGGACCAACATTGAGCCATGTTTAGGCTAAGACAGGGAAGGCTACAAGTGAAAATGGAAAGATGTTAGTGAAAATCAAAGCTTTTCCTCCTTTTTTTGCTGTCCAGCCATCTCCCCATGGTATTTATTCCAGGTGTACCTTGACATACTGTTGTGCATCTTTTTTTTTTAAGTTCTCCCTCCAGGTCTGAGTTTTCACATCCCATATTTTGCACAGAGCAAATTGTTATGGTTGAATTGCAAGTCACTGGAAAAGGGGGGTTGAAATGAAAGTGCTGACAGGCTCTTATCTCCACCCGTCCAAGTAGTGCTCCTATCATCTAATTTATTATATAAAGTTGCTGTAGGGGAAAAGCACTTTCCAGAGCTCTGGTTATTTGAGTTTTTATTTTGCAAAGATTTTCTGAAAGTAGTCATAGGATTGAGGCAGGAAGCAGACAAGCAGATGAACATAAACCTGTTGCAAGGAGGCAAATCACTAACTGCATCACACAAATTTTGTGACTTTTCAGTAATTCTGGTTAGGCTGATCGCTAAGAGAGACATTCAGCCCAGTTCAGAGGGCCATATGGGTCTCTTAAACTGCACATTAAATTCCAGATTCTGCAGTCTAAAATAAATTAAACAAAACACTATAGAGTCCTATCAAATCCAGGACACAATGATCTGCAGAGCTATGACTGAAGGTCTTCTCAGTACTGTAAATAACAGTGTTTTGCACTGTACCTATAAAATAAATAAAATTTTTACCCTCCCTATCATTACATTCCCTTGCCTATGTTAGTGTTTGCACTTGGATTTCTGGTCCTTGGCTTAAGATAGATAATAAATTAGCTGGGTAGGAACTAGACATTTGACAGCATAAGAAACATAGTACATTTTTGCACTGGCAAAGTTAAATGAGGACTAATATTCCATACACAACAGTTTGGGATATAGAATAACCGTGACAATATCTTTTCATAAGGCAACATTTGGTGATACATTTTGAAACATGTATTCCTTCCCAGAACAATTAACAAAACTCAGGAGAGAAGGGGGAAAGGAGAGGAGGGACAATAAGATGACCTAGAAAATACACTTGCAGATCTAATTTTGCATGTACGTACGTATTACAGACAAGCCTGTTGAACATCCTCCTATAAAGCCCTGGTGTTCTGCAATCTTTATTGTATGCATTAACCCCCATGTGAGTTCCAGGCATACAGCTCTTTAATTTTCCAGTATTAAGGGCATGTCTTTCCAGCATCTTGAAGTTCAGTAGCATTTGAAGATGTTGGGAGCTAGCTGAGACAGAGGGAAGTGAGTCTTTGTGAGACAAACCTTCAGAGGATTGCAAGATCTGGTTATGAAGAAGGAGCTTTTGTGTTAAAAGTGTTGTTGTTGTAAGTGCCCTGAGCTTCACACTTGCTTCCTCCAGTCAGGTACAGCTGTAGGGACAGAGGAGCATTGTCTCCCTCACAGAGCTGGGAATTTAAGCTCAAACTGTCGCATCTTGTGCTGGAACTGGCTTCCTAAAACAGAGGTTTAATTTGCTGTCTACAATTCCTTAATCTGTATGAATCCAATGTGTAAATCTCTTACTGCTACTGGAGTGCAGCACTTTTTCACAGAGCATTAGCAACTACTACTTTCCTGTGTAATTGAATAAAAATGTTCAGTGTGCCGAGCCAGGGAAACAGAGCTGTTCTCAAACTAATCCACATTCTGTGTGCAAATACCAGCTCTTTCTTGACTATTTGTATTCACCAGGAGAGACAGCACAGGGCCCTATGAGTTAATAAAGTTTCTGTTATTAAATGAGAATTAGTTGTCCTGTAGTCCGATGATTTTTCTTCTACTGTCTTCAGTTTATTCATAAAAGAAAGGAGCCTAGATAGAAAGGGGTCAGCTCACATTATCAGAATGTGTACGAAATAATTGCAGAATCTTAGAAATGGTTGATTGGAACGGACCTCTATAAATCACCTCATCAAAATTTCACTGAAAGCAGGAGAGATGAGAGGTGATTGAGCATGCAGCCCTACACCTCACTTCGCAGAAGAAACGGTTTGGTTCTTAAGCAGTCCAGGTGAAATATCTCTCCAGCTGAAACTGAAAGAAATTTGGGAAGCATAATCCAGTGTTTAAAACTGGAGGTTAAAAAAGGAGGTTAAATGTTCTGAGAGTTACTCTCTGTTCTTTCATTGATCTAATAGGAGATGTGGAGAGAGGCAATTTAGCCTTTTTTGATAAAATTGGGAGCGTTGCCAGGGGCTAAGACTGTAGGGGCTGCCATTCCAGGGATGGGTTTTCACCTTTTGTGATTCAATTTCTCTGTTAGTAAAAAAGTTCAGGTAGAGTGTGTGAGACTCTGACATCGAGGTCCTTGAGATACCAGCCCCCTCGGCTTTTGATGGCAGATAAGCACCTTCTAAGGATCTGACCAGGTGGTGCTTCTCTTCCTTGGTTCTTCTTTTATTCAGCCCAGCACCTTATCTCCTGCTTTGCTTTGCTTTACTTCTCAAATATGCATATGTGCTTTCGTTACTGTGACTGGCTCTCACTTAAAATTCACTGTTAGACCCAAGGTCAGTGGCTGTGGTTGAGGAGGATGCAGTTAACAGGGCATTTCTAGAGTAAATGTCAGACAGGAATAGGGAAACATATTGGTGTATATAGGTGAACTGGTGAATAGGTGTCATATATATGTACGTGTGCACAAACAGGTCACTAAACTCTGCACTTACCTGATACATCAGCAATACTCCCACTCTTACATTCTGAAAGTTTGGTGACTGTAGGCCTTAGATGAGGTGGTGGGTGGGTGGGAGAAGTGGAATGTCTGTTTATGGCTGTAAAGCTACATTTGAAAGTGTCAAATATGTTTGTGATACAGAGGTCTATTTGCTTTATATAGAAAATGCACATTGACACGTCCCTGAAATTTCTTATGCAAGAGTGAGAAGTCAAACAGGACTTTGAATGGTGCAGTAAATAATAACTTGATTTGTTGTCAAAAACTCAAAGTTTCTTTCTTAAGAAGGTTTTAACTCCTTGAATTAAGTACAACTAAAATTAAAATAAGTCAAAAAAGGGAAAGGGATAAGATTCTGCTTTGAATTTCCTACATGACTTATTCCTCTAGTTCGATGGTGAGAAGAGGATGCAGAGACCAAAGTAAGACTGATAAAGCATATGATAGGAAAATACCTCCATATTAATAATTCCAATTTTGGCGAAACCACATAAATGACTAATGTAAAGATCAAGGCACATCACTTACTAAAACATCTATCCTTTCGTGTGGTTTAGCTTCAAAAATTAGGATTGAGATTGAGAGGTTACATAAAAAATTTTGTCAGACCTTAGTCAAAGCTGTTACTTAAAGAAATTTGGTCTGAAAATATTTCTGCCTTTTGAAAGGGTACAGTGCTCCAGAAGACTGGCTTCTCTTGCTTTTCCTATCATGCTTGACAAAATCTCCAAAAGCTTTGAATAACTACAAAGTACAACAGTGCATGTGGTCCATTGGTATCTTTTGGATTTTATCTGGACATGGGGCCAACAAGTTTTGACACAAAATTTACCGAAGAGAACTAATGTAGTCATGAATTAGATAGCTTTTTTGAGTACAAGACAAGGCATGCAGAAGTGATAATTAAAGTAAAGTAAACATTTATTTGGTGTTCCTCAGCTATTATATTATTTTCTGCATCTGAATAAAAATTTTTATAATCTTAATTTATTAAATGCAAGGCAAAATTCATTTTCCTAGTGTGACTAATATGGAATGGTTTCTTTCATCCAAAAAGACTGGTGTGTACTGCAAAGAATAAGAAAATAATGAAGCTGTAGCAGGACAATAGAGAAGGTGTTGAAAACCAGAAAGAGATGAATAGTTTTTGAACTTGTTACTCTGCAAATCACATTTTCTGTGTGTGAAGTTTTGAAAATGAAGTGAATTTTTTCCCTTTACAATAACGTTCTGGAGCCTACAGTGTGAGAGCAAAACAATTCTACATCCGACACATGCTTATATAACATTATTTAAAGTTATAGTGCCATTCCCAAAAGAGAAAGATTTGTAGGTATCTGTCGTATGTACAGTTTAGCAGATGAGATCCCAAAAGGAGTGCAAAGCACTTTATTTTTATTTTTTTTCAATGAGTTAGCATTAACCTGAAGACTTGGCAGCTTTCTGGTTGGAAGCAACCAGTCTTCAGGTTGTTGGTGGTGGCCTTCTGGCTGTGTTTGCTACCAGCTACAGCTGGTTTCATCACTTCTTTGGCTGTAGATAACCTGTTGACCTTTCCTGCAGAGTTGATACAAACAACCATTTGGCAGCTTGCTGCTGAGCTCCCACTTGACCCCTAAGAAAAGTGCAGACCGCTTGGAGACGCGTTGATTTGCTGCAATTCCCTGCTCCTAAATGCACTGTTGTGCCTGGCTGCTGTCTGCAAAGATCATTTTCAGGTGCAAGCCCACAGCAGAAAACACATTTTAGAACAAATGCAGCGTGAAATACTGACAAGTGCAAAAGGCTCTGAATTTTTAAAGGAGCTCTGTAATTGTTGCTGTATTTTTTTTTTAGTCTGAATATATGCCTTTAAAAAATCCTTTATTAAGTGTATTGAGAACTCTCAGTTTCCAGCCTTGGTGCAAAATTTGATTGAGTTGCTTGATATTTGTGCTGGGAATGTTTCTGGAAAAGGGCTGTCCGTCTCTTTGTCACATACATGGTGTGGGTTGAACTAAAGGAAGACAGGAAAGATTGTCCTATTGGTCTTGGTGACCATTCCTCACTTCTTCTTGCCTCTCATGTCAGTGCAGGTGAGCACTGAAGACAGTTCTGTCTAGGTTACCCAGCTCCTTCAGTCCACAAGTCCTGATCTTTTAAAACTTTAAGAACAAAGCCAAAAGTAGTCTTTTCCCCTTAACTTACCAAGAGAGGTTTTGACTTATCTAAAACCAAGATACCTGTGCTGTTCTCAAACTCCTCAGAAAGTTTGAGTATATGAGTAGAGATAAGAATGTCTTCAGTAGGTGGGCATTGCAAGGAAATATGAAATTGGGGAAATATTTCTGGTTTAGATTAAACTTATCTTGATTTCAGTTGATTCCAAAGTTTGGTACAAGCTTCTCCATGAGGAGCTTGAGGTCTGGGTTTTCCTCCTGGAATTTCTCTGTGAGAAGTTTTTCTCATATTTGAAAAGGCAAGCATGGATAACAGTAATGGAATTAGAAAATACCTGGTGTAGCCCTTGTACATGGGTGGTTGTTTTGGCTTTGTTTTGTTTTTCTGGCTTGAGGAACTCTTCCATTATCTTTAAAAAAAAAGTAATTTACAACATTTTAAATTTGTGTTCTGCTTTATAGAGGTGTGGTGTACTGTTTTCAAAATAAATATGTCCTATTCTCTAGAAAGCTTTGCAATGTATTTGAAAATCTAAGAAGTCAGTGACATTCTCCTACCTTCATCCTATGATGGAGTACTAGCCAACCCTCCCATACATCCACTTGATTTTTCAAGGGTCTTCAATTGGATACTCAAAAGCTGTAGCCATTGTCATTTGACTTACTGTGAGTAAAATCATATTTGTTTTTATTGGATGCTTCACACTGACTGAGCTAAGCAGTGATGTGTTGCTGTTCATTCTTTTCTGTATAAAATGTTAACCCTTGCCTCAAATAGAGATTAAAGCTCTCATTTCTCCTATTCCTGGCCCCGACACAGACTTCTTTTTTGGCTTCAGTGTATGACCTGTTACTATATATACATGCCAAGTATTGTATTATTTAATGCTACTATCTAGTCCTATTTTCAGCACCATGATTGATGCTTGCAGGCGATTCAGTTTTATGCTGATTTCACCAAAAGCAGTAGCAGTGTTGCCATTGTGTGGGCACCCAGCTGGGGTTGCATTAAGCAGGCAAGCTGCTGCAGAAATATTTTTACAGTCCAGTGAGTGACAGAGGTAAAAACAAAGCAAACACAGAGCTAAACGAGGAGGTCCAGACAACACCTCTTTTTCCCTACTTCCTAGGCTTAAGCATCTCCCTACCACTAAAAATATTGCTGATTATCCCTTTAAGGGAAAAATGTTAATATACAAGTTCTAATTACCTCTGTCTAAGCTGATACGCCTACAGCAACTTTTATATAACCCAAACACTTGAGTTCCAATTATACAATTATATTTTAACATGTATTAAGTGCTATTCCTTTAGGGAGGAGACTTATACCGAATATTTTAAGAGAAATCCTTCCTCAATGCACCTCTATATGGTCAGATCTCATTTCATTACAATGCCAAAGACTTGTTTTTTCTCAGTTCCTTTCCCCTTAAGTACACCAGCTGGCTCTTAAGAAAGCACATTTTCCATGTCTGCAGCACTGATAGCAGTATCTGTACATGTATATCAACCACACCCTATGAAGCTAATGTTTTGGGGGTCAGTAGGGGCTCTATTACTGCAATAAGATCAATAATCCTTGCACAGTGTGAGTATCCTCTGTTTTGCATACAACCTGTGGCAGCGTCCAAGTCTCTACAGGAAGCAACATGTTCAAACATAGAAAGACCACTGCTTTGTTAATATTATGTCTTGCTCAAGAGATTGATCACACAAAAGGATGAGCTTCCCTTTACTGAAAAGACACATGACTCCAATGACCATTCTTCTTTTCTGCTATCTTCATCCAACTTCTGTTAGGCACAGAAAGCTTCATCTGGAGGAAAGACTTGTTGAGAAAGGCTATTTGCTGCACACATTTCATTGTTGACATCAATGAGGTTTGGAGGTCACATTTTCTGAAAACACAGAGCCTCAGTTTAGTGTGAGGAGCCTGAGTGTAATCCTACACTCACAGCTAACTCAAGTTTTCTGAACTTTGAGCCAAAGTTGTGACTTTGTCTGAAAAGACATAGGAGAAGAAAAGGGATGAACAAAGAAAGAGTGGGTGGAAGGCAACCCTGGTGAGCTGGTGCTCCTGATGGTAGATTAAATGTATGTGGGGCAACAGCTGCTGGTGGAGGGGAGGAATTAAGTCCCAGAAGAGTTCTGCATCTTCCCATCCCTCAGTGTCAGCCTATGCCAAAAGCTGGCATAGCTTATGGTGCAATCACACAGCTTCTGCTAAGTTCATTGCTGCTGTGGAGTTTACTTTATCAGCAGCTGAACCACCTGGTTTAACACTGATGCAGCTATTTCTCTACTATACTGTAGTGATTCCTGTACAGTGACTTCAGTTTAAAATATCCCCTGTTCAGAAAACCAAATTTTGGAAATATTGAATAAAGTTGTTGCAGTGGGCTGTACCCATTAGATATACTGAGTTCCTGCTTAAAGAAAATGTGAACACAATTAATTACAAGGTAGAACTAAATTATTAAAACATTAGAGTTGTGTTATTTTAATTATACAAAAGCAAAAAATATGGAGGCAAAGTTCCCATGGCAACCTTAGCAATGTTTCCTGTGTGGAGTGGATGTGTGTGTACGTTTGTATTAAATAGGATCATTCATTATCATGGTCAGAGTGATTTAGGACTTGCTGATCAGGAAGATGTTAATCAGACCAGAAATCCCATTTTTAAAAGTGATTTATTTTTGCCGTTTCTCTAGCCAAGTGCTGCAATGTAGAGGAGATTTTGAATTTCTGTCCAGTTTGATAAGTATTTGTGTTAATACATAATGCCTGAACAATCCATATCTTGTCATAAATCTGATTTATCATTTTTCAAATTTAGCTACAATTGTGATAGACAGCCTGCAGTCATGAATCCCATGAGCTAGTAAGACCAAATTGTCATGGATTTTTTTCAGATTAACTCACTAGTATGAAACATTTGATTACACATTGCACTTTGATGGTAGCACTTAATACTGCAGAGATAGTTTCACCCATAAAGGTTTTTACTTTCTTTTCAAAAAGGGCTAGGTGTTATACCCCTGTCCATCAAGGATTAAGGAGGATGCAGCAGTCTGGTGATGTACCAGATTGTCTCTAGTCTTCCAGAATCACCTGAAGGAACAGTGTTTCTCGCAGGTAGTCCCATAAGACACTGCCTTATTCTCTTCATCTCCATCCTCTTCCTCGGCCATGTTCATTTTTTCCCAAATGTACACATCAGTCATCACTCTCATAAATAAATGTCTTAGCAGAGCAAGGGGTCTGATGATCAGCATGAGAGAATTCTTTAGTGATGATATGGGGAGAGCCTGACAGCTGTAAGAAGTTGGAGTTATTTTGTACAGACAGAGTGAATAAGGGAAAGTTTAGTGAAAAGAAACAACCACATATTATAGTCTTGTGAAGTGTGTCTAGATGCTGAAGGCATTAAAGGGTACTATACTATTACTGTTGTGAGATGCAGTGAATGACATATTCGTGGTACTGAGTTTTACAAGTATTATGGAAAGTACTTGGGGGGGGGGGGGGGGGGCTGTGTGTGGTTTTAGTGACATAATTCTTCAGGATTGTGGCTCAGAATGAAGATTAATACTTTAGAGGGTGTATCATTTTTCCTATAAAAATAAATACACACCCTTGCATCTACTGAGTATGTCCATATTCTTGCTGAACTGTTGTATCAAGTCCATTGAGATAACATTATGTATACATAACATAAGCATAATGTATATAGATACATATTCTGATCAGACTCACAGAATAATATCAAGATTGGCAGCTTCCAAAACCCCACAGATATAAACCTAAAGACAGAAGAAGTAAGAGTTCACTCTAAGCGCTGTGTGTATATAAAGGAGATATAAGTATTAACTCACCAAGAATTCATCTAAAGAGAATTAAGAAATATTAAGATAAGAACTTCATAAAAAATCTGTTCTGTTATCATTGGGAGGATTAAATGTTAGAATAATTAAATTTGGGAATATCTTTAAACAATGACTCTCCTTTAAATACAGGAGAGCTGGACTTACTGAGGTAGAGCAATTATTTCTGTTCTCTAAATAAATATACATTTTTTCCCTTTGAGTCATGAGGTCAATGTCTAATACTTAGCATCCTGCTAAAATTAAACTGCTTAAAGATTTCCTGCCAACGTATTTCTGAATTGGTGTATTTCATTTATTTGGATATAGCACAAAAGCTAAAAAATATATATATTTATGTCTCTGAGGGATTTCAAAAATGCAGCAGTCATATTCCCAAAATGCCTCTCATCATAATTCCTTTTTATTTTTATTTGTAATAAAATTTATCGTATTTTGTTAAAAAGAAAGCTTTGAAATTAAACTTTAAAAACAGGTAGGATTTATTTGAAATAAGCCTCACAACAGAATTCTTTTAGATTAGTCCTCTCAGATAACGAGTGAATGCCTTTATGTTCATGTCAGTAAGGCACAGTCCCTGGGTCATGGGAGGTGACATCAGATTTCTTTGGTTATTCCCAGCTAGCTGAAACCAGACATAATCTAAAGGAAACCTCTTACAAGCCCTATCAGAACTAAGGGATTTGCTGAGCATGAGTCGTAGAAGGAGTTAAAAGGAACAGAGAAAATACACAGAGGAGAAGAGAGAAACTCTTCAAAGCAAGCCTTACCAGGGCTGAAATTCTCCAGGAAGGCAGAGGACAATGAAAGCACCACCACTCTACTTTTTGCAAGTGGTGAATGCCAGCAAAGGGCAGCTTCTTTTCTTACAATTACCAGCTTGAAATCCTTGATATGTTTGATAGTTTTTGTTGCCTAAGGCAAAAATGACTATAAAACTGAAGTAAAGGAGAATGTCTATACCCGAAAAGCATGAAATATCAATAGTGGTTTTAATCAAAGATACAAAAGGTAACTCTGTGAAGTGAAGAGCCATTTGGCGTTGCTGGGGGCTTGAGTGTCTGATGAGAGATCATGTTGGTTACATGTGCATTGAGATGTAAGTGTAGCCTCCTGTGCTCCCCACACTGCTGATCCTTGGTATGTGCCATGAACACGTGCTGACTCTATATTCTGTATTACACCCTGTGTTTGTTTTCTGCCAGTCATTCAGCTGGAGCTCTTCCAAGAGCACGTCAAGCCTACTTAGCTGTCCTGTAGCAGAAAATAGCGGAGGAGGGACCGAGCGTGCCCAACTAACATCCCAACACAGCTCTTGTGATTGGGAGGGTAAACAAAACTCAGGAACATCAATGAGAATCCCAAGAGCAAAGATGTAAGAATTTGACAAACAAAAGAAGGGACCAAGTCCAGACTCCGGGTAATCAGTGGACAATTATATCCTGATTGAGAACCTCAACACTGTAATAGAAAAGAGCTAAGCGTATGGCATCACAACTCTGACTACTGCAAAAAGCATGTGGATTTGCAGAATCAGGGTTAGTTAACAGAAACCAACCCACTGGGTGTCACAAAAGGAGTGATGTGAGAAGGAGGATGGATTATATCACTTTGCAAAAATTGGCAAGAGCTGACCATGTGTTTTGCTCAGATGAATCCTTACAGGAGCAATGAGCAGCAGTTCATTAGGAGATAAATACACTATTGAACAGGAAGTAAATGGGACATTTATAAAGTGGGACACAGCACATACCCTGTTATGTTGCCAGAAACAGTCGTTTTCATTGTTAGAAAAGTACAGGCTTGGGCACTGGATAGTAAATTTGCTATTGATAGTAAAAGAGTTAAGTGCTGCGCCTATTGCCATTAAAGAAGCAGAACCACATCAGTGTGCAAAAGCTGAGCAGGGGGAGAGGTCTATAAAGGGCAGAGTTTATGTCGGACACCCCACATTAAAGAAGTATTGAGCTAACTGGATGGATGAACAGCACACTGGAAGAGAGTTATATCTTAATGGTACTAAGAAAAACATACTTTTATTAGTGGAACATATGGGAGCTCCTTTTCTTTGTCAGGAAGCTGCATTCCTAAAAATGAAGGAAGCAGAGTGGAGTGGAGACTGGAAAAATATTCTCCAGGAATAATAAACCTGCCAAAGCACAGGCATTTGGCAGCATTTGAAATGTAATTTGGCATTTGAGACATCCTTCAGTGTGTGTGTGGTAGATGTGCACCACACCTAGGAAACTTGTGGCAGCTGAAGGCCAGACAGGTCTCTGTTACTAAAATGGCATAAACACCCTCATCTCAGCAGATAAGCATGATTATAGTTTTCAGAGGCATCAGAAGAGATGATGGGAACCAACCAATCTCCAGTTCATGCACTTTGTTAAATATCCCATACACTAAGAATTGGTACAGCAGGTATATTTACTAGCTTTGCTAAGAAAAAAAGAAGGGAATGATGACTTGGAGAAAATTTATGCTGGATGTTTGTATAAGCTTAATGCATCAGCAGATGCTTAGAAAAACATGCTTATTCCACCCCTGCAAGATACTCATTCCTTATATTGCCATTGGAGTTTTGTTGGACAACCAAACTGTTTCACGAGGAAGCACATCTGTGGCATCCCCGCAAGCAGTAGGACTTAGAAAGGTTAGAAAGCCATGACCAGAAGTTCTCTGGAAAAAAAAAAAAGTGTGTTACTCAGTCAAAGCTGAACTAAGTCCTGTTATATGTTATGTTATTTGCTCTTTGGGAGTACTGGTAGATCATAACAGTGATCCATGTTGGCACCTGTATCCTGAACACACAAGGTTTCTTTGAGGGGAGAGCAAGACAGGCACATGAATGGTTTAGTCTTACTGTATAGAGTTAGGAAGCTGAAAGAACTATTGGATCTTATCTCATTTATTATCTTCATAATTTAAATACTAAGTTCCTTTCAACCCTCTTATTCCACTCTGTGAAGTCTGGAAATAAATTTGGCATTACAGGTGATAAAGACCGAGCAGTTTGCTGTAATATAAAAGATAGACTGTGGGTGCAAGCATGTCATGCCCTTATTCATGGGAAACCAATCTAAGTTAATATTGACTACAAACCATTTGCCAAAAGGGCTTGGGAAATCCCCATTTTCCCACTGATAACTTTCTTTTTTTTGTTAAAATGTGTGATCTGTGAACTGAATATAAACTTGTAAGAGAGCTGCTAATTGTAGATAAAATCTCTCATGCATTTGACAAAGTTGTAGTAGAAAAAATTGTCCCAAGCCTAAATTTGTTTCCTAATAATAGGATTTTAATAACCAGTCTGGTCTCAGAGGAGACAGGCACAGAGGCTGCCAGAGCAGATTCAAGGTAAGACACTGGAAAATGACTACATTTGGCAGCAGCATGTATTTAACCTGAACTACCAATTTTGGGAAGAACTCCTGGAGCAGATAGAAGCTGGGTATCAGAAAGATGTTCTCCAAAATGTTACAGAAAAAATGTATTACAATGAAGGTCATTTAGAGTGAACAATCCACGAGAAAAAGTGCAAAATATATTAAATTGGCTTCAGCTGAAGAGCAGTGTTGTTGATCTGAAGCTTTGCAGTATATGCAAGTCTACATTGTACAGAAGAGGTTCATGCTGATTGTTAGTAAAAACCAGCTCACTGGGAAAAAAAAAAAAGCCTTTATTTGTTTACATTTTCAGGGGAAAAGAAATCACACAAACCTGTGTATTTGTGCTTGACTATTAGCCTTTATCTAAAGCTGCTCCTGTGAAAGAAGAGGTCATGCATATCAAATCCATTTTTTCTGTAGAGTAATATTTGAGAACAGACCACAGTTTACTGAGCATGTGTCTAAATATTTTTCAATAAAGGTTATGTTTAATCGTGTAATCTCTTAACCCCATAACTCCTTGTCTAAATGGCTAGTCAAAATAATGTTTAAAAAAAACCAATAACAAAAAGCCAAAACCCAAAACCACTGTTGCAAAATCAGTCAGACTGTGATCCATATTCAGCAGTTTCAAATTCCAGGATGTCTCTGTCCAATGAAGTGAAGTTGCCATCACTGATAAATCTGATTAATAAAAACCTGAAAACAAGTATATTTGCATTGCTAGAAACCACCCCTAAACTCATTGGAAACTTGCAAATGGGAAAACAAAAAGACCTGGCAAAATAATTGATATAATTTGAAGTCTTGGGTACTCGTTCCTCAGGTAACGGTATTGTGTACCTCATAGTAGATAGCAACTGTGTCTACACTGCCGAACAGAAAGCCTGTTTGCATGATCTGTCTCATGTATCCACTGCTTAAGTCTGGCTCCTGCTAAGGCAGTTTTGGTCTGGAAGAAGTCAGATGGAATGACCCAAAACAGCCAGGGCTTGAAGTAACTAGTGAGGACTGAGTTGTTACTCAGCCCCTTTCGTTTTGGTGATGTGTCCATTTCCAGGAGTAGCAGGGTTAGAGTACTGTGGCACATTTAATTACCCAGCACAGGGAGCAGCTTTAACAGGGAGCAACCAAAACAAGTGGGTTTTCATCCATCTGACAGCAGTAGTAAGGTTGTCGGGTGTTGGAACAGGCTTCCCTGAAGGTATTTAAAAGATATGTAGACGCGGTGCTGAGGGACATGGTTTAGTGGTAACATGGCAGTGTTAGGTTAAAGGTTCAACTTGATTATCTTAAAGATCTTTTCCAACCAAAACAGTTCTATGAATCTGTTTCAGTTGAGACATATTGGACAGAAGCAGCAGCTCTAAAAATCTCAAAACTACTCCTCTGGTAGTATTACTTATTAGGTTGACCAAAACATATACAGATGGTGCTTTTTAGCCATTAGTTTTGGGTTGGGAATGAAAGGCATGCTTTGGAGACTGATGTTTCAATAGTTTCCCAGACAGTAGTCTTTTTTTTTTCTAAGCCTCACAGTAAGTACCAGACAATGAATGAGAAACATCTCTTAGAAGACCCCTGGGCACCAAGTGATCACAGAATGCCACATGAGCATCAGTAGACTGAATCAATTTTATCCATTTCATGAATGGAGTATAATACTAGGATTAGAGATGTGATTTTGCAACAGCTATGTCCATATTTGGTTTTATGGAGATAACTAATTTGAAAAGATGTCTTTTATGGGATGGCAGTTTAGAAAACACGATATTCTAGAACAGCAGGGAAAAGTAGTATGTTGGCAAAAGAGCAAGATATACTTGGTAACCCACATGAAGGTCTGACATCTCCAGTTCTGTCTGATGCAGTTCTTTCACTTGGTTCCACATCTTTCTTTTCTCTCACTTGTTCCCTTACTACTACCTTTGCCTCCAGCTCATCTAAGACAGTATTAAACAGTTACTGATACTATATTCCAACTAACCAAAATCATCCTTGATGCATCTATGCAGGTAGATACATATCAAGGGCAGGTCTGCATTGAACTCCAGAGATTTCTTTGGACCCAGCGATGCTCTTTCACAGTTCCTCAAAAACACTTTGTTTTTACAGAAGCAATTGGCTTAACCGAAGATAAAAACAATGATTTTTTCTGGGCTTCAATCCCAATGTAGATTTTTTTTCTGTCAGTCGCACTCATTCTTCTGAACCCTTCTTTTTCTGCACCTCTGTGCATTTCTGTATGGCTTCATAAGTTCAAGCTTTATGCCATGTCACAAATATTTGTGTCAGTCAAATATAATGATACGCGGTGACAAGTGCAGAAGCTTTAACTTAGTCATAACTGCCACCTGACAAAGCCATTTTTTGGTGGATTAGGAGATGAAGCCAGAACTGTCTTACATACAAACAGAAAAGTCATTGCCTGTTTTTCTGGGCCTTCGGGACTTGACTTTACTTCAAACCAACAGGGCATGAGACACAGAGGCAGTCAGATCCTGACTGCAGACATCTTAGATGCAGAACAGCACCCTAATTCCCACACCCAGATCAAGAATTAGAAAGGGAGGCGATTCATAACATGGTTATTATGTAAAACATGCACAAACAGAGGCATTGTGTACATGAGCATAATTATCCACTGCTGACAATGAATATGCTGGTGCTGAATGTGATTAACCTGCAAGCACAGCCAAGAACTATTCTAGTTTCAGAAAGCCCATGTTAAACCTGCCTGCTTGTAAAACTGTGTTCAGCACTGCTTTAATTGCATCCATTGCTGACACATATTGTCAATAACAAGCATTTTTGCTGCTATAGACGAGGGTAAAATGTAAGGATGTTGTGGTGAGCCAAAGCTTGAAAGCCCTCACTTAGCTCAGGATTTAAACTACTGGGGAAACTTTATGTCTCTGGCTATTTATTATTACATACAACATGTTCTTGGAAACCACTCTACATTTAATAGCAGTTAAACCCATCTGCTGCTCCTGAATTTTCTTTTCATTCACAAGCCTGCTTTAAAAGTATTTTTGGACTTATCAATAATGTGCTATCGACTGTTTATTATTCTGTGGAAGTTGGTAAGAGGAATGACTCAAATTTCAAAAGGAAATTGTAGCCTTTATATATTCTTGAGCTTTTCATTGAAAGTTGTCTTCCCCTCATTGTCTGGCAGAATTGAAATTTTTAGTTTAAAAGCAATTATTTGCCACAAAACTTCATCACCTCATGCTAAATGTCAATTTTAGTGACTTGTAATTGCATATGTGTAAATTCTACAGAATTCTTCTAGCAATTACTTCATTGGCATAAGAAATAGGCTTGAATTTAGCAATGTGATCACAGACACTGTTCTGTATATTGCATTTCCTGTAAGTGCAACATTTTTTATTGCTCTATTTAAAAACACTATCTCAATTTTCTTTACACATTTCTTCTCCCTATGTTCATGTTTTATTACTGTTACTTGGCATAGCAATACTTCAGTGCCCTCTACATAAGTTTAACAGGAACTTTGTAATTCTTTGAAATTTTCATGAGATCTTCCTCATGAGATCTTATGATCTTATGATTCTTTTTTTAAAAAGAAAACTTTATTTTCTTCAGTTTTCTATGTCTGTCTGACTCATTGTATCATACTATATCATGTTCTTGTACAAAGGCAATTTTTATTGGACCAAGAGACTTCCTAGTATTTAGTATTCACCATAACATTTAAGGTAGCTTGAAATTTGCTAGTGGGAGATTTAGACTTTCTATGCAGTAGAATCGTAGAATGGTAACATCTGGAAGGGACCTTAAAGATTGTCCAGGTCCAACCCCATGCCATGGCCAAGGACACCTCGCACTAGACCATGTTTCTCAAAGCCACATCCAGTTATGGGGCATCCACAGCTTCTCTGGGCAATCTGTGCCAGTGTCTCACCACTCAAAAACTTTATATTTAAAGTATGTAGTAACCATTCTATTAGCAAATAGAAAATCTCTTAAAAAAAAAAAAAAAAGAGGTTAGGTCTTTCTCTTTAGCTGAGATTCAGTCCTCTAAGGTAGGCATCTAGTGATATTGTAGAGTCCTGCAAGATCTGAGGTGTGCATACAGCTGTCAAAAATGACAAACAGAAACCCATACCCTTCTGAAGCAGCAGCTGGAAAAAAAAAAAAGATACATCAGTGCATGCAATGACACAAGACAACTTTATCTGGGAAACTCAATCTCACTTTTAGGTTTGTTAAATTTGTAACATACACTATGATGCCTATGAAGAATGCTGTTTATAAATGCTCTCACTTCCATTTGAGTAGAGTTTATTCAAGAGACTATTTTTACAAAGAGGATTACATTTCTACATTGTGTATCTGCGTAATGCCATTTTTACAATCTTGATTTGACAGCAAGTATATTTATTGTTCTTTGAAATTAGCACAGAGGAAGGTGCCTTTTGCTGTTAGCTGGTTATTAATCATCTGGTTCCTGATTAAAATTGCTGAAATTACTAGGGAATAAGCTTCCATGGATGAAAGCTATGGAGTTATAGCATGTAGGACTGGAAAGGATTTGTTTCAATGTTTCAGCACACAAGAAGTGAGACATCAGCAAATTCATCAGCAGCACATTTCATGTCAGCAAATTTCAAATTATTTCTCTGGATTCAGTAGGGGCAACTGATCACTAACACCAATGACTATCTTGTTTTCAATCTTTCCTAGCTTGTGATTTACGAATCCCTCATTGCTCTTTTTCCTTTCAATAGATTTCCTTTGGCTTTTTCAGCACCTATCTTAAAAAGTTGTATCCCCAGAACGATACAGTTCTGCTGGTATCTCATCAATGATTACACACATAGTTACACATACACAGATAGAGCACAATACTTATAACCCATGTCCTTATACACAGCAATCATTCATAGTTTGAAGAAAGGCCTTTTTTCCACAGAAATTCACTCTTGGTTCCTCTTTGGTTAATGATCTCTATATAGATGATCCTTAATCTGTCTGTTTGCATTTGATTTTCTCCCCCCTCACTGCTTTGAGGGGGAAAATGCTCTGTGAGCATTTCTTCTGTCTGTGTTTATGAAACTACACATTTCTTTCCAAAAGTCTTCAGAACCAAATCCACAAGGTAAACTACATATACACGGAAACTTCTTGTGGTCAAAGTGCATCAGGTGCAGTGGACTTGTCCATTTAATGCCTCCCAGTCACTCCTGGTAGACTTGCTCCTGATGTGTGGAAATCTATGGCTACACATTACATTGTAGAAGAAGTTACTCCAGATTTTGTGAGGTTAAAATATCCTGTCCCTATGAGCTCAATTGAATAGTCAGACCTATATTTGCCCCACTTCCCTGAGGTCGGAATGCATCCTCCAAAGAGAACCACTTTCAGGAGTTTCCCATGTCTCAAAGGATTCTGCTCCTCGCTGACACCTCTAAATGCCTGAAGTTTAACAGCATCAATATAAGCCTCAATTCTTAACAATACCGCAGTATTCTTAAGAATACAGTAACACTGTATGATGCAGTAATCCTTTTAAGCAGAGCTAAAATTCCCTTTTCCTTAGAATATATTTAAAATTTAAAATATTCTTCTCTGAAGTTTTTGCAATTAATAGCCATTCTTTAGACCAATGGTGTCTCAAGTCTTCCCTGAATGACTTGTAAGCCTAGTGGTTTTATGCTTCCTAGTAAAAAAGACTTAATCTTGCAGTTGAGAGTGAAAAAGTGGGGGTTTTGGGGTCTTTTTGTTTTTAAAAAGTTGTATTCTTTAGCAATATGGAAACAAAAAGTCTGTAACATAATATACTATAAGGTGAGGGTCAGCATTACAGAAGCATTATAACAAATATGGACTTTGTAAAAACGCTTTTCTGTACCTTAGATATCGAGCATTCTGTAAAACATGTGACTGGATGCATAGCTACAGACTCAGTAGTTTTGCTATTAACAAAAACAGCAATCCTTGCAACATAACTTTCCCTTTTACTGACAGAGCTCTTCCATATTGTTGTTTGTTAAGAGCCTATGAATTTTCTACAATGATGCAGGCCTAGGCAGGAGCCTGAATTCATTGCAGATTTTCCGTTTCACAAAAAATGAAGCCTGGTGTCCGTTAAAAGCAAATGCATAGTCTCCTACTGTTAAAACTTCACAATTTCATAGTAATATGGCGTTTTAAAATTTAGAAGCAAGAGGGTTATTTCTAATTTTAGTTAGAAAGAGGTGGACTGTCAAGAGAATGTTTATTGATTCTTTATAGACCTTTTGCTTGATTTGCTAATAAATTGCTTGAGTTGGTAGATGTTTCATACTAAAAATAAACTGAAATACAGTAGTACAGTCTTAATTCTTGTAAAATATGTAACCCTTATTTCTTCTCCCTTGAATATAAATAGTTATTCCAAAGATATTTATAATCAATAATACATACCCACTTTTTGAATATTATATAATATAATGCAATTTCATTTTTGTTAAAAAGCCTCTAGGCAATTCAACATGTATTAATACCAATTTAAAAGTTGAAGGTAATAGATGGCATGCCAAATTATTTCCCAAAGCAGTAAAAGCAAAAATGAGTCCCCATCCCCATCTCCCCGCAAAACAATCTGGGATACAAAAATAAACAACTAAGTGCCATATGCAAACACAATGAAAAATCTGAGTTTGGAACGTGACCTGAGTAGTTGTCTCTATGTAATTCCAGAAAGGCCAAGAGGAAGAAAATCCCACAGGTAGAGGCCTTCAGCTGGGACCTTTTCCTGAAATGGAATGGACTAATTCACAGGTGAGAGTAGTGAATTTAGCTATGAGAAATAAGTGAGGAAAGGAAAGTTTCTGGATTGCTGCTTCATAGTTTGCCAATTTTTCTCACCTATGCTCCCCTAGATGCAAACGCACCTGTTTCAAGTTAAAATAATTATTTGTGTGAATCTCACAATGATTGCTAAGATGCTGCGGCATAAAAGAAGCCTCAGCTACACGTTGTTCAAAGTGAAAACAGGCTTGGGTATTAGGGAAAAAAATTTGACCTCATATGGCTTTTGACATCTGAGGAAGTTAACAGTATTGCCATGGTAGTCAATGTAGAGAGTCTTCCAAAGTGCAGTTCTAACCTTTTTCAGATGTCTCCTTTAGATGGAGGTGGATTGTGCTCTGAAAATGATTGTCTCTGTCCATTGTCTAGACATCCTTTATGGTCAAATGACTTAGATGTAAACGTCTAGACTCTAGATATCTCATGTGGTCAGGAAAAATTCACCTTTATCTCTGAAATTTCTTTTTATTTTCTGTTGGCCCTGCAGAAATGCAGTCAGTCTCTGAGATGTAACAGGCATTACCAACCTGGAATATAGGACAGGAAAACTAACTATATTTATATTGAATTGTGCTGCTACCACAGACCTGAAGAGCTTGACAGACAAGAGCATTGTTGGAGTTGTTTGTTGTTGGGGGTTTTTTGTTGGTTTTTTTTTTTTGTTTGATTGTTTTATTATCAAAGAGATTTTTTGATAGAGGAGTTGTCATTGAACAAAGTCGTACAAAAACCCTGCAAATCTTATTAAAATGTCAGTGACTCTATTGCACCAAGATACTAACCTCCATAAATTTCTGATATCAAAATATTCAGTTTAGTTTATATTGCATTTGTATTCTCAGTTTTCAGTGTATGACCTCCTGCCATTATGATAATAAATGTGTGAGAAACTTGATATTTTGATTGTTTGCCAGCTGGGTCCTTTGCAATCTCAAGAGGAAAAGAAGGCAGTTTAAGATATCAGGATAATGCACACTAATGGGATATATCTGGTAAAAGCAGTCTAAAGCAAAATATTGATGTCCAAATTGCTATCCTTTGATTTCAGAGTTAACAAGACTCTGGGATAAATAGTGCAGATGATAATTCTGAATGACCCTATCACAGCTTTCTGCCAGCTGGTCATCAATTTATAATGGCTTAGGTCGTCAAGGTAATTTTCCTTAATATAAGGGCCAAAAATATGTGGTGCTTAAGGTGGTAACCTAGGATTAATTCACTGTCAAATATAATGGATAATAACTCTCATGGTATATATCTGGACACTCAATTTCTGTCTCCTAAGATTTTGAGAAAGGTCTAATGGAGCTTATTTCTTGGTTTATTTTGGATGCAAATAACTAATTTTTGCTATTTTTTTATAGCACTAAGAGAAGAAGAAATGAAGCTAGTCAATCACTGTTTAATTAATCATGTCATTTATTCATGCAAAGAAGAACAAAAACTCTGATACCTCTTCAATACTGAGTGGCACACAGTAGGAGGAAAGAGCTGTTTGCTCCTTAACAAGCCCATATGGTGGTAGGAGATCCAGTGTCCCTACTATGCAAACAGCACTGAATCTTTAAAAGCATGTTAAACAACATCTGCCAGTGATAAAATAAGTAAATCAGAAGGTTCATTACTTGATAAATTTCACCTAAAAGCCTTAAAAAAGGAGGCTGAAGAGACTTGTTGGTATATTTTTTTTAACTTTAGAGAGATAGAGTGTGAGTATCATGCTATTACTTTTATCTCTTTTTTTTCCAAAAATAATTCTGCAGAGCAGGTTAGCTACATTTCAGTCCTGGGGAAAAATATTGTAAAGATTAATGAGTTTTTAGCTAAGAAAGCAAGCATACAAATAAATTAATGGTAGGAATAAATTAATGATAGTCAGCACAACTTTAAAGCAAAGCAATTATGTTAGATAAACTTAATTTTGTAATGTGAATTTGCTTGATGAATGGTCCTAGGTGTTGTTTAGGCTTTTGATTTAATTTTACATTGTATCTGGTATTAAGAAATAACAATATACTTTATTAATATTCCTTAAAGACCCATTAGCTGAGATCTCAAAGTACTAATCAACAAGAAATGACCATTACATGGAAATTTTGAGGCATAATCTTCCATGATTCAGAACTGGATGTGGGCAACATATTTTAAGATTTTCATAAATCATTTGGAAGGTGGCAAGAAATCTTGGATGGTAAAATTTGAAGACGATGCAAAGATTGAAAAAGTAGGGAAAAAAAAGAGGACATAACTGACAAGTTGGTCAGAGCAATCCAGTTATAGTCTAGCCTGGTAAACAGAGGACACTCAAATAATATTATTATTTTCTAGAAGTATTACAGAGCTGGAACGAACTAATACCAATCATACAAACACAGAGAGGACACCTACAGTGGAAATAAGTGACACTAAGAAGGTTCTAGAGGAAAGAACAGACAACTCAGCAGGGCTTGTAGCATGAACTTCAAATGTTTTAAAAAAAAGACTAAAAGTTAAGAATGAGAAGGTGGTTTTATTTGTACGTGCAACAACAGTAAGGTTATGGAAATAGCATACCAAGTTTTGGAGCCTAGACTTTTAAAAGTTATTAAATTTATATAAAGAGAGAGAAAAGAGGCTAGAGTGGGGAAAAATTCTTCAAGAGGAAGATATGACTTAATGTCAATGTTTTGCTGTGAGGAGACTGAGAATAAGAGGATTTTGCACAGTAGCAGAGAAAAGCAGAATAGGTACCAGGATGAAAAACAAATGCTGGGCAGGGTGTTTTAGCACTGACAATACATTAGACAAACTATTGGGAGAAGTGGTAGATCTCAATCTCATTATGTTTTACAGATTAAATACTTTTCTGAAATAGGTACGTGCACTTTAGGTTAAGACAAGTTATTGTCGGTGTTATGAGGTTAACATCAATGATACTTTCTAATGATACATTCTAACCTAATGATACTTTCTGCACAAACCCTTGGATCTTGTAGGCTCTTGTAGACTCTCCAGCAGTCAGCAAAGACTTCTTCAACACAAGAACGTGGGATAAGATGATAGAGTCGAGGGAAATTCGAATCATCTAACTAATGCAGTTTATCACCTTCTTCCCCAGTCACTAGTTCAAATGGAGAAATGTGGAGCTATATTATTTGGTCTAATGAGAGCATTTACTTCCTTTTTACTTCCTTCCCATGGATAAATGGAGGCCAGCACTGCCTTTCTCATTTTGCATTTTGTTTGGCCTGAGATTAGCAGCTTGCATTTTAATGCAAGCATGAATCATCCAGACTATGCAGAAGCTAGAAGGTTTGCTACATAAAGATACCTTTTGAAATTTCAGTAGAAATAATTGCTGTTGGCCCCTCACCTGAAGAGGTTTCTCACAAAAAATGAGTGACACCTGTAATCCTTGTCATCCACACATCTCTAAAACTGCCTTATGATATGTTCTCATACAATAACATTTAGAGCATTTAGAGGTAAGAAAAACTTATGCCCCCTAGTCTACAAGTGTATAGGTGCACTGATCAAAACCCTAAAGAAAGTATGCTTAAAATTAGCTTTGTTTTGTCCCCTGATTATACCCCATTTCTTTTCTAGCTCTCTGCCTTGACCTGCACCTAAAATGAACTATCTTCAGTTATTCACACCCTACTTACCCTGTCTCATTCCCTGGCAGAAAATGTCCCTCCTCTCAAGTTAGGCAAGGATGGAAGGGTCCATTGCTCAGCTGTGCAGTTTTCAAAAAAACCCATCTTCACACTTTTTGTTCCATTCACCAGCAAAATCTGTCTTAATGTCTAAACAAAGTTCAATGGCTAGGTAATGAAGTATCTAAGTCTTTGGTCAAATCCTGGGAGAAATGTTGAGAAATGGTTTACGTCTGTTGTCTCGATTTATACTCTGTAAACTCTCAGAAGCTTGGCCACTCCATTTCTTCTGTATTAGCTGAAAGAGTTCACTGGTGGAATTCCAATCCTTATCTGAGATGTTATAGCAATGGATATAAGGCTAATCAGAACTTAATATTCTTTGCATAATCTAAAGTTTTCAGCTGGGAAAAGGGGAACTGAGCTCCTGTACTTCTTATTGTAGTGTGAAAAATACAGTAGAGCACATAGGCAGAGTTTGAGCCTCAAAATCTGATTGTATTAAAATAGAATTTCTCTGATGTATACACCTACTTCCTTTGTGTACTCAGGGACATATTTATTAACTAACATAGCTATTTAACTTTTTCCCCTGCTGAGTTTTCAGAAATGAGTCTTTGCTCTTGCCTATATACTTCTATAGAATTATCAACTCATTTCTCTGTGAAGAATTGTTGTGCTGTAAATATTGCATGGGTATCAGGAGGTTTAATTTTGCCTGCAGTACCTTTTCATTATTTATGATTGCTCATGAGTAGTCGAAAGGTAGGAGGTGCACTTTATAAATTTATTTTCTCTTTACTTATGGTGTCAGTTAATGTTCTTTTGTGGTTTCTCTTATGGACTTTGTCAGATACTGCTCAGACATTGCAGTTTACCACCACTACGTAGTTGACCTTCCATCATCACAAGCTGTTTGGAATCATTTAGTTCCTCTCCCATTGAAGCAAATGAAAAATTTCAATAGACTTAAATGAATCCAAGATATTGCTCATCATTTCCAGATGAACAAACATTAGAAAGGTATACAATGTTTGTGAGGCTTTATTACCAAATATATTTCTTCTGGCTTGAATGCTACTGAAAATCTTCTTTGCTGTTAAGAAACAGGAATTTATTAATCTTTAAAAAGGGACACTATTTCTGGACAATTCTTTCAAATCAAAATTCTTTAAATTTTGGGGTGGCTTCTGCTAGAAGTCATCTTTGATATTTCTTATAATATTAGAGAAGTAATTAGGTAAACTGTCTATAATAACAGCTGCAGACACACTCTATCTGAAATTATTTTTTTCTATATTCTATTTTCCTCTGCATAGAAGAGCTTCCAGTTACCAAGACTGAACCCTAGAATCTTAAACACTCTCACAACTCCTTTGCAATCAGCAGCAAAGGTAATTGCTGTTTTCAATCCTCAGTTAAGTAATTCTCACTTACTTACTTTCCATCAGAGGTCTAATATTAATATCCAGATAATGTAAAAGAACACAGAATATACACATAGCAGTTTTGCTCAACAAGGCTGAGGAAAATAGTGGTAACATCTGTATTCTGTATTGCTTACCCGTGTTATATGGGGTAAAGTGAGTGCTGGACCTTGAAATTAGTTTTTAAAGTAGTTATTCTTGCTTTTTTTCACTTTCATGATGTAATGCAGTGTGGGTTGTTTAATTTACAGCAACAAAATTATTTGGGGTTAAATGTTACAGAGGCAATGAAGAGGTCGCACTGCTTTTAATTGATGCTGTGACCTACATTGTTCCCCAAGGCACCACAGACATCTTTCAGAAAAGTCTCCTGTTAATTATAATTTTACTCTCCGGTGCTGGGTCAGTTGTCATTTCCATTATATAAACTTTAAAAAAGAGGGGGTTTTAGTTCAGTTATTTTAAATCACATTAGGTAAAGATTTGCTATTAAGGCTGGTAGCTCAGATGTAACTCTCTTCTGAAATGATGGTGGCTTCAGTCTCACAGTTACTTCTCTATGAAACCCTGTAAGCTTTGGAGGCCCAAGAGGTATCTGCACCAAGAGGTGCCTTCAGCTGTGCCGTTGCTGATGGCACTTCCTGCATACTTGAGAAATTAAGCCAAAAGTGCAGAATATTTGTATCAGCTTAAATTCCCATAGTCTCCTGTAGAGCAAATGTGTGGTCTGACCATCCGCTAACCCTGGTTTCTGGTGTAAGCTCTAACCTCGCTGCATTGCTCATTATACTCTGTATTTCCTCCCAGAGGAGACTGTATCCATTGATAACTTGGATGGAAGACGGCTTAGATCAGCGTAAAGAAGTCATCCCTTTTTTAAGGAAGAGGAAATTTATTTCTCATCCCTAGCCAGTAAACTTAAAGAGTTGCCAGACTTTAACCTTCTGCATTTACATTCTTTCATAGAGAACCTTACCTGCTCAAGTTATGGCATCAAACTGTTCATGACCTTTTTCTGTCATGACAGTCATAATGTTTTTTATTTTAATTTTTTTAATATTGGTTTACTTTGCATGGGGCTAAAGCTCCATATATATTCCTGCTTACTGGAAACACCCAGTATTTCTTGATTACTTAGATACAAAGTATGACCTTTGGAAAAGGGGACTGGCAGGCAAGGAGGAATACCAGGAAGCAGTGAAGATATGCAGGGGAAAAATTAGAAGGGCCAAGGCTCAAGCTGAGCTCATCTTGGCCACTACAGTTAAGAATAACAAAAAAGTTTTTTTTTCCAGTATGTAAACAGTAAAAGGAGGATTAGGGAAAATGTGGGCCCACTGATGAATGAGATGGACACCCTAGTGGTGGAAGACACGGAGAAGGCAGAGTTGCTGAATGCCTTCTTTTCTTCAGTCTTCACTGCTAAGGCTGCCCCTCATGAATCCCTGGCCATGGAGGCAAAGGGGAGG